>PVJH01002895.1:38677-106044 GCA_004026705.1 Nesogale talazaci
ACAGACTTTTCCTAGATTTTTCCTCAATAGCAATTTTGTCTTATGCATTAAAAAATTTTTCTCAGTGTAGTCTATTATTTATTTAATCATGTTGGTCTAGAACTCTAATAGCCAAAAGAGCAACTCCTCATCTTTACACACATCCTTCCATCTCTAAAGGTAACCACCTCAATGTTTCCAGCAATTTAGTCTGGTGCTAGTAGCTAGGTTTCTACATTACATGCTGTGCTTGGCTCCATTGCATGCCTGCATCTCCTCCATTTCTTGGGGGGGGGTCTCAGAATGTGACCTCATTAGGAATTAGGGTTATGGCGGTGGTAATTGATTAAGAGAGCATAATCTAACAGGAATAGTGTATAAGAAGAAAAGAAGAGTCACACAGAAGATGTTTTGTGAAGACGGTGCCAGTGTTGTGATGATGCAGCCACACGCCAAGGGATGCCTGGCAACATCAGAAGCTGCAAGAAGCGAGGAAGAGCTTCTGGATTGAGGCTTCAGAGGGAGCATGACTCAGCCGACCCCTTGATGGCTAAGTTCTGGCAATCTATGAGAGGATAATTTCTGGGGGGTGGGGGTTGGTTACGATAGTCCTAGTGTAATATCATTAAGCTTTTCCTGACTTCTTAGTGATTCTTCCCTTTAGACATTATCAGCTATGGCAAACAAACATTTTAACTCTCTCTGTAACACTTTTTATTCCCATGTAACTTTCCTAATTATGAGTCAAATTCATTATTGTTTTCATTGTGATGGCTTTGGAAATATTATTGACATGGAACACAGTAGTGTCCTCTGGCTTACTTTCTATTTTTTGAGTTGATAGCTTTGAGGTTTCATGCGATAAAAATGAAGTCGATTCTTGTAAAGAATTGCAATCTCAGAAACCCACAGGGGTGGGTCTACTTTGTCCAAGCGTGTCGCTATGCATTGGAATTGACTTGATAGTATTGAGTCGTTATTTTATTTTGTTTTAAGATCTATTCCACAGGTTCCCAAATTTATTTGGCCAATCTCTTCAGAAAAAAAAAAAAGAATTACTTAGTGCCTCTTTGACAATTAAAAAGTTTTCTACCATAGGCCATCATCCCAGAAAGAATGTAGGTATCTGCTTTTGCAGCCCCTTGGAGAATGCCAGTGCCCAGTCCACAGGGAGAGGTAATGCCCACTTTAGAAAACACTGTTCTAACCAAATCTTCCCACAAGGTCCTCACAATTTCATAGAGGGCTTCTTGATCCAAGGGCCCACACCGTCAAATTCAGAAGTCGATTTGCTCTTTTGATTTTGTTTTTCCAGAGAAATCCTTCCCTGCCTTGCTCCCATTTGCACTGGCTACTCTCTAGGTGTCCTGCCCATCTCGTCTCCTGAGGCTCCCTTCTGATCTCAAGACCGGTGCAGTGGTCTTTCCTGTATTCCACACCGTCCATATTTGGGCATAGAACACCCTTCCAGGGCTTTTGGTAAAAATATGTATAGAAGGTACCCTTTTGTGAACGCTTACATGTCTTCTATCTTTTACTCACATCTCACGTACAGTTGACTGTTTTGCGGGGTATCACACACAATGCAGAGGCATGGGTCTCACTGTGACCGTGGAAGTCATCCCCATTGTCTTCCAGCTCTCGGGGGTGCGTTTGGACCATTACTTGCCGTTCTTGTTCCTGATCTTTTGTGAATGCCATCTCCTCTATCTCTGGAAGCTTTGAGAATATTACTTTTCAGCTCCTGTATTCCAAAATTTTTCAGTGATGTGTCATAGAATGAGTCTTCTTGTAATTCACTAGCTGAGCGATCGCTCTGTTCAGTTCTAAGAACAATTTGTACAGTGCTTCTTTGATAATTTTCATGGCTTTATGCTTTCTGTAACTCTTAGCTAGGGGATTGAGTCCTTAATTTAGAAGAATCTTTATTTTCAATCTCTACATGCTTTAATACTGCATATTATATTTAATCTGGTATATGTATGTTTGTGATGAAGTCCTTTATTTTGTCAGATAATAAGATGTGAATAGTGGATATAAACATTTTAAAGTATGCTCTAATACCTCTGCAGTCCCATTTTGAGTAGACATTAAAATCTGATGTATATAATTTCTGATCCCCTTATCTTCTAACTTTCTAACTGATAGTTTAGTTCAGCTGTGATGTTGGGCTTCTTTTTACTTTAATCTTATTGTGGTTGAATATAACTACATGCTTGCATGTGAACTGTTTTTTTTTTTGTATTCTATGTATCTATCAAAATATGCTACCATTATTTGACTATTTTTAGTCTTACACAATTTCAAACATATGCTTAGTTATAATTCCCCATCTTCCACCCTTGCTCCCAGTCCTTGGTAACACAAATATACCTTTATCTTTATGTACTTAGGTCTTCTAAATAGCTCACATTTGTGGGAACACATACTGTTTGTCCTTTAGTGCCTGAATGATTTCACTCCCATAACGCTTTCAAGATTCCTGCCAGCAGATTTTTAATATACAAGCAATGTAAGACAATTCTACTTCACGGAGAAACTATATTGGAGGATTCTAATTACCATCTATTTTTCTGATGCTTTCTTCTCCCCCCGAATGTCCCTGTTTCTTTTACCTTCCTTTGTTTCCTGTTTTTGGTAGACTTGGATTTCAGGTGGAAGGCTTTTTTTTCTAACTCAGTTGTTCCTGGCTGTCCAACTTTCCCACTCTCAGAATGAAGCATCAAGTCCCGAGCATAGGGCTGAAAAGTGAGTGGGGGTCCCTGGTGTCCTTGCCAATCGTGCACTGTCTCCAGTCGATTCTGACTCCCAGAGACAGTAGAGGACAGACTAGGACTGCCTGCCCCTGTGGGTTTCCAAAACTGTCAAGTTTTATGGGGCCAGAAAGGCTCATCTTTCTTCTGAGGTGATTGGAAATTTCAGCCCTGGTGGTCAGCAGCCACACACGCCACCCCCGATGCCACCAAGACTCTGGATCCTTGCCAGGTGTGCTATTATGTGAATATCTACAGTGCACCAGAGACATTTCTTTCCGCTTCTTCCTCTAGGTTAACATCTGTGTTCTGAGCTTGAGAAAATAACTGGGGTGCAGATTTTCACATCACTCCCTAATGTTCCTTTTCTTATCTTTAAAAAAATCATTTTACTGGTGGCTCCTATAAGTCTTAGCACAATCCATCCATCCATCCATTGTACGCAAAGCACATTTGGACCATTGATGCCATCATCATTCTCTAAACATTTCTTTCTACTTAAGCCCCTCCTTTTTTATCTTTACTTGCTCTCCGCGGGGCGGCCTCATTTTCAGCATCTGTTGGGCTCAATTTCTTCAAGGTCTAAACTTACTCTCTCTTGCACGGGGTGGGGATGGGGTGGTTCTGAACTGAGAGGAATTCATACAACTGCATCCCTAGTGGAAAGAATCTGGGGTCTGCTGGTCCTGTGTGGACCTTCAGGGGCCCGCACTGAAGCACCCCACCTCCAACGTCGGGGGCGGGGGGGGTGCGGAAATTCGGCGCCCTGCTCGAGTCCCTCTTAGGTTTGGGCATCTGTCTCCTGAGTGAGGCTCTCTGCAGAGGCTGGGGTCTGGACTCTCGTATTTAATATTTTCTGATTACAGCATCTTATCTTACTTTGCTTGGGGTGGGCTCATCGACACATGCTACTCATACTCTCCAGGTCACACGTCCTCACACTATGGCTCACGGGCCACATGCAGCCCTCGGAGGACATGTATCCGGTTTCCGAGTGTTTGGGGCGCAGCTGCCTTTCCTGCTTAGTAGCGGACTCATCCCGGGCCACAGTGAATCTCTTCATAGTCTTTTGGTGCTGTTGTTTTTGAATTATAGTCTGGCCCTCCAACGGTCAGTGAACTGCCCCTCTGTCTGAAACGTTTGCGGACCCTTGCTCCAGGTCATCAGGAGAGCCTCGTTCCTGGCAAAGAAGAGCGTGCGTGGGGAAGTAGAGGGGCAGTGGAGAGAGGACGACTTTCGACAAGGTGGCCTGGCGCCGTGACTGCACCAGGGGGCTTAGACGTGAGAACAATGGTGGGGACAGTGTGGGACCATGCGGTGTCTCGTTCGGCTGCACGAGAGGTGGCTCGGAGTGGGAGCTGACTGGTCAGAACACCAGCAAGACATCGCTGCTGGGCCGGTGGAGTGAGAGCGCCTCCACTCTGAAAAGCACCCACGTTTGAACAGTCCAGCCTGTGGTTACCTTACATAGTTTTCTTTGCACTTACATGTGAAAATATCAAAAGAAAGCATATTCCACCGTGAACACAAATCTGGAAAACAACCCTTACTTTCACTTTTACCTATATTTATTGGAGGAAGAGAGGGATATATTGTTTAATAAATTATAATATTTGCTTAAATGTGTGTACATATATAAGTAAACCATATATACATACACTTTAAAATACATGGAAAGTTTGTTATTATACAACAGCATTATATGCAAGGAGAATTTATTTTTGTAATAAGCATTTCTCTTAGAAAACAAAGAAAAAAGTAGCCAAATAGAGTATTGTGTTGCCAACAATAAACAAATTTCCAGCAGTCCAAGAAAATCAGAAACTCAGAGCTCCCAGGATTCACAGAGGTTCAGAATTTGGCTCAACCCAACTGTTTCGACCCCATTTTTGTTATGGGCTTGGGACAGCTCAGCTCTTTCCATGGTAACCGACTGTGCTGTCATAAACACGACAGGCTGGTCTCTAAATGACCCAGCAGTTCCTGGAGGAGGAGGGAGATAAGACCTTATGAAAAAGGCAAAAGTCGGCACTAACAAACCAGAATATGGGGATGTATTGACAAGGAGATTCGTATTGTGCATAAACAAGCCTTTCTCATTTGCCCTGGTTGTTGTTACAGGTTGGTCTTCCTTAAGCAGTTCTGTACAGATCATCTACCAGCAGAAAAGGTGGTCAGAAAGAGTAGGAGAAACAAATCCTAGACACCAGGACAGTCGTGATTGACTTCTTGGTCTAACACTTTGACCCCTTTGGTTTAGATGAGTCTAGGGAATACAGTGGGAACCTAAAATACACTTGCGAGATCTACACAGGAAATAAGCCTCCGGTGATTCCCCCCAACCATAATTGAGGGTTGGGAGTAAACTGGTTACCAAACAAAGTATTGGAGAGGTGACTATAACAGATTAAAATAATAAACCTGATTTGAAAGGTTAAGACCTATCACTTAATCTTCCCTCTACTAATACATGGACTTGATCAAATCTTCCATGTTTTCTCTCTCTCTCTCTCTCTCTCTCTCTCTCTCTCTGTTTCATATTGGAGTTTATCTATGATATATTTTCTCATTTCCTCATTGAATTTTTGTTCTGTGTTTTTCGGTACCTGAAACGCAGGATTGATGTTTAAGTGACCAGAATTTGACATTGGTAAAACGGGATACCATTGACCAGGGAGGGGGGCGGTGTTAGAAGGGGTATATTCTCTTCCCATTCTCCTGCCGTCCCCTAACTGTGCATTCTTTCCAAAAATCGGGACTTGCTTTTTTTAAAACACCACAAGATGTGGGAAAAAATTGTTCAGAAGTGGGATGTCTGGGAAAAATTGTTCAGAAGCGGGATGTCTGGTCATTTTACTAGAGACAACAATTAGAATAAGGGTTCCTGTGGGGTCTGGTAGGGTAGAGGGAGGGAAGGTAAAGGGTTGCTGATAACAAGGAGTTCAAGAAGGAAGAAAATGTTTTGAAACTGATTGTGGTAGTAATTGTACAACACTGCCTGATGTGACTGAACTATCGAATAGTGTGATGTCTGAATTAGTTCCAAAGACCACAGCATGTATTGCTTTCGAACAATAAAATGCATTCTAATTTAATAAAATTTAGAAACACATTAAACACAGAAAAGATAAAATCCTTGTAATCCCATCACCCTGGGAAATTCGTACACAGCTGGCACCCGGCTACACATGGAGTTCCCTATCTTGCTTTTGCTTTCACACAGCATTAGATCATAAGCTTTTTCCTCTCTCACTGCAAGAGCTTCATACATGGGACAGTTCATGACAGACTAATCGCCTGTTATGTGGATTAACCACGATTTATTGAGTTATTTCCATACTGTGGGAGGATGTTTTCATGAAACTAAATTTTAATGTTATAGGTATTTACAATATTTATTCCTGTTTTCTAATATCTCCATTAAGATACATTATGATAAGTTAAATCATTAGGAGAAAATTAGGAAGTGTTTCATGTTCTCTTGCATTATTTTGCTTACTTGAATTTTTTTCTCTACTCTTGTTTGCTTACGTTCTGATTCGCTTCATTCAAAATGTTCACATTCTAGAAAATTTCTTAACAAGTTTAATTGAGATTTCATTAAAGCCATATATTCATAAAGAGAAGACTTGACTTTTTCATAAATTTTAGAAGTTTGATATGTATATCTATTCAAGTCCTTTATCACTCAATAAAATTTTGCAGTTTTGTGCTTTTAAAAAGAAGTTCCCACACATTCCAATTCCAGACTAAAGGTCACCTTTAATTACCCAATTACACTTTGAGTCCTCTGCCCCATTGCTGTTATGTTTACCACAGAGACCTGCTTGTTTCTCTTAAGAGTCATTATCATTGTTTGTAACTCTTTGTTTGCTTTGTTTATTGTTGATTCTCCTCATCTAAGTTCATGAAAGCAGGACCATAATATCTTGTCCACTGCATTGCCCTCTACTCAAGTACTCCCTCAATGCAAGAACACTTTGTTCTATTAAACTGGCATTCCTTGATGCTTACCTTCCTGACATGATCTCCGAAGACCCAAATGTGATGATGAAAGCTCATGGTGCCTATCAAAAAATATAGTATCTGGAATCTTAAAGGCTTGAAGGTATACAGTCAGCCATCTAGCGGAGAAGCAACAAAACTCACAACAAAGAAGCACACCAGCCTGTGTGATCACAAGGTGCTGAAGGGTTCAGGTACCAGGCCTCAAAGAACAAAAAAAATCATATCATTTTGAATGAGGGGGAGTAGAGACCCAAAGCCCATCTGTACTTAACTCTACTACATCCCCTTACAGAAGGGTCATGGGGAGGAGATGAGCCAGTCAGCGTGCACTATAGCACAGATGAAGCACACAATTTGCCTCTAGTTCTTTAATGCTTCTTCACCACCACTATCATGATCCCAATTCTAACTTACAATTCTGGCTAGACCAGAGGATGTACACTAGTACAGATAAGAGCTGTAAACATAGGGAATAATCCCTTCAGGACTGATAATGAGAGTAGTGATACCAGGAGGGTAAGGGTAAAGTGGGAGAGAAAGAGGGAGCTGATCATAATGATCTACATCTGTCCCTGGAGAACAGAAACGCAGCTGAAGGGAGACATTGGACAGAGTGTTAGGCATCTCTAGAGAAACAAGACCAGAACACTAAAAATTCTCTCTATACATTTATATAGGAGTGTGGTGAAGCAGGGCTTGAAGGAACCTCAAGTCACAGCAACAAAGTCCATGGATTAGGTGTCTCACAGGTCGTGTAGCTTGAAGATAGAGGCACAGGATTAACAAGGCAGCCCACTGGTCTGAAGATCCAAGAGCAAGAGAGTAAGGGTGGGGATGGCTGAGCCATTTATATCTCCACCCTTCAATTGATCTTATGTGTGTTCATTGGTCATGGTGTCACAATAAACCTACCTATCTTCATTGACCATGTTGACACAAGCCTGCCTATCACAGACAGTGTAAGGCACGAAAAGTAATAATAATTTATAAATTAACAAGGGTTCAGGAGGGAGGGACAGTGGGTGAGGGAGGAAAAAATGAGGAACTGATATCAATGGCTCAAGTAGAAAGAAAATGTTTTGAGAATGATGATAGAAACAAATGTACAAACGTGCTTGACACAATGGATGGATGTATGGGTTGATAAGAGTTGTATGAGTCCCCAATAAAGCAATTAAGATCTATCTATCTAGATATTATAATATTATCTAGATATTATAATATCTACCTAGATATTAGATATAGATAGATAGATAGATCTTGCACCCATCTGTATTCCTACCCATTGCTCAGTCAATATTTGCTAAAGGAGTAAGCGAATGAAAACTTCACTATCTGAGAAGTTATAGAGACATGATATTTGAAAGGCAAATGCAAGTGCATTTACTTATATTTCATCTAAATTTCAATCCAAAAATTTTGTTTTGGTTGTGTGAGTATATTTATACCAAAGCATTTACCTGCTCAACGGTTTTTACATTTACAATTCAGTGGCAGTGATTATGTTATTTCTATTGTACAACCATCACCACAATCAACTTCTGTATTTCCCATCACATTTTACAGAAGACCAGTAGACTCTTGGCAGCAGCTCACCTTTCTCCAGCCCTTGGCAATTATAAACAAACTTCAGATGACAACAAAAATCTAGTGCACCTGAGTAGATTCTGACACATCAAGCCTTATTATGTAGGGTTTCTAAAGTTGTACATTTTTGCAGCAAGAGCTATCCTCAAATGTTTCCCTATGAATGACTGCTGGGTTTGAACTTCCAACCTTGTGGCTAGCAGTCCAATGCTTACCCAATGGGACCATCAGGACTCTCCCTTGATTTCTTTTTTTTGGGGGGCATCTCTGTCCTCTGGTGGTCGTGGGCGCTACCCAGCGCGGCTCCTGAGAGCAGCCTCTGGATTTGAGCCGCCAAGCCTGCAAGCCGCAGTCCCGCACTCAACCACTTACGCCACTGGGGCTCAGCCCCCCTTGATTTCTGTATATCATTCCACTCAGCTAGTGTGAGTTACGCAATGTGTGAGTTACTTACTGTGCTAGTCCATGTAGACTAGCGAAACAAATTCATAGACACACATATGGATATAAGGGAATGGTTTTTATACAAAAGGAATGGAACATTGAGAAAGCGTCCCAACCCAGTCCAATCCAAAGTCATAAGTCCGGTATTAGCCCATATGCTCGATACCAGTCTATAAGGTCTTCTTCCGACTCACGAAGTCAAAGGCCAGTGAGTGTAAAGTCCCGGCGCTGGCAGGGCTCTCCTCATGGCTCTTCCTTTCGAGGACTCAGGGTCCATCAACAACATCCAGTGGTGGTAGAAGCAACTCAGTGCTGGCAGGGGTCTCCCCTTGGCTTCTCCAGCTTCAGAGGTCTGGTTCCATCAGGGTAAGGCCATGTGGCTTCTCCTCCGGCTCCTGCAGCTTCTTGGATGCTGCCATTTGGTCTTGTCCATAATTCATTGTCTCAGAGATTGACTCCCAACAACTGAGGAGATAGCTTCTCATCTCCAGGAGGGAAATACGATGAGACTTCCCAGAGGTCTCAGGAGAAAGTCATGTCCACACAGAGGCCTCATTGGCTATTGAATGGTTATCTCCAGATTAACAGGCTAGACTCCACCCTACATCTCAATCATGTTATGGAAATAAGCACATGACTGCCACACTTACTTTCACTCAGCATAATGTTTTCATAATTCATCCATGTAATAGCATGCTTCATAATTTTCATTATGGCTGAATAAAATTTAATTGTATACATCTCATTTTTTTTATTCATCTATCTCATTTTGTTTATTCATTTATCTACTAAAGGATATTTAGGTTTCTTCCAAGATAAGGACCATGGCACCATTTCAATTCCATGTTGGTGGCCTCTCTTATCTGAATGATGTGTCTGTGTTTTATGTTGCTTTTGTCTTTTTTAAGGCTTAGTAAATATTTTCTTTAAATTTAAAAAAAGTTAAAAACCTCTATTTCCTATTTGGTGCTGATGCCTTCCTTTAGAAGGGTTTGCTCATAACTACGGTCATGAAAGATTCTTTATAAGGAATATTGAAAATGCATAATGTAATAAAAACTTGTATTCTAATATTTACTATTTTTCATGTTTAATCATTTTATTGGGGGCTCATATCTCATTTCTCATAGTAGATAAATACATATATTGTGTCATGCTTCTTCACATGCCTGTAGCTGTCATCGCTCTCTGAACCTCCACCTTTCCATCTGAGCCTCTGACATCAGCCTCCCATCCCTTCCCCACCATCCTTGCTCCCCACTCCTCCACCAACTCTCAATACTCCATAAATTATTATTTTGTCATAACTTACACTGCCCAATGTCTACCCTTGCCCTCTCTCCCAGTGTCTGTCCCTCCAGTAGGGGGTTATATGTAGATCTCTGAAGTGGATTCCCCCTCTCCACCCCACTTTCACTCCACCCATCCTGCAGCTTCATTCCGGGGTTCATCCATCCCGGGTTCCCCGCATTTCCATTTCTTCTCTCCACAGTAGTGTAGAACTGGGACCATGACAGTTGGAGGGAGGAAGCCTTCAGGAACTAGAGGAAAGTTGTATGCTTCATTGCCACCTCACTGAGCTTCACTAGCCCGTCTCCTCCCTAAGACTCCCCTGTGCGAGAGTGTCCAATTACCCACAGGTGGACCTTGGGTCCCCACTCCACTCTCCCCCCCCCCCATTCGTAGTGATGTGGTTCTTATTCTTTGATGTTTGATATCTGCTCCTTTCAGCCCCCCATAATCACACAGGCTAGTATTTTTCTTCCATGTGGGCTTTGCTGCTTCTGGGCTGGATGTCCGCCCACCCACCCTTAAGCCTTAGCAATCCCAGGTGATTTATCATTTGGTAGCTGGGTGCCATCAGGTTTCTCCTCTCTGTCTGTGTCTGCTCCCTTCTGTCTTCCATGATCTTGTCGTGAGGGTGGGCACACAGTAATATGATTTTTGTTCTTTGATGGCTGATAGCTGTGTCTTTCCACATCTCATGGTCGCGCAGGCTGGTGTGCATCTTTTAAGGTCGGCTTTGTTGTTCTTGGGCCATATAACTGTTTGTTCACCCTCGAACTTTTAAGACCTCGGATGTCACATCTTTTGATAGCCGGGTATCATCAGCCATCTTTACCACTCTTACTCAATCCCCACATGTCCTCAGTGGTTGTCTCATGTGAGATCGCTCACAGTGGTATAATTTTTCCTGTTTGATGCCTGTGGCCTGGTCCTTTTGACATCTTGTAGCCACTTCTTTCCTGTGGGCTTGGATACTTCTCCGCTAGATGGCCGTTTGTTTATCTTCAGGCTTTGAGACCCCAGACACCATATCCTTTGGTAGCTGGGCACCATGGGTTTTCTTCACCACATTTGCTTATGAACCTATTTGACTTCAGTGATCACATTGGGCCAGTGAACATTCTGAAATGCCAAATTAGTAGAACAAAGTGTTCTTGCCTTGAGGGAGAGTGCCTGGGTAGGGATCCAAGGTCCATCTTTTATCTTAGTATTACACATATAAATATATGTATCAGGATTGTTCCCGCCTTATAATATGTGCTTATGTTTACATATGTACATATCTGTATTTAGGCCTCTGTATGCCCTTTGCCTTCTAGCTCCTTCATCTATTTGTTTCTGCCTCCCTCCCCTTCCACTGTCATACTTGATCATCATTTGGGTTTCAGTATTTTCTATTGCATTACCCTTACTTCGGCCCCACCAGTTCTCCCACACCCTTTTCGCCACCGACTGCGGACTACCCATTATTCTCCCTGCCCCGAGTCTGTTCAGACCCCCCTTCCTCTCCCCTTTCCCCTGTGTCCCCCCAGTCTTCCTCTCCTCCCCACTGTCCAACAGTAGTGCTCCTAATATTTACTATTAAATACATATGATCATTAGATATAATAAATATACATATAGGTGCATTTTATTATACTGATAAATCTTCCAATGTGAGATGTATAAAATATGTAACTAGTAATAAACAGAAATATAACAAATTGCATCTATTGTTCTCACTTATAAACCGATAATAATGCATTATTATTATAGCAATAATAATTGTAACAAACAAAAACAATAACAAGATATCACCTGGCATCAGTAGGAATGAGGGATATCATGAAAATAGATACAGATGTAGGGTAGAGGATGTAGGATTTAGAAATAGGATGTATGGTTTCATATATGGTTAATGAACACATAAACTGATTCAGACATTCTGGAGAACATAAGGTAGTATAAGTCAGGGTTCACCAGAGAAACAGGAAAATGCTAGAGATTTTGAATTCTTAAGGAATTGGCTCATGTGGTGGTAGGGGCTAGCAAGTTCACACTCAGAGTTTCACTGAATGCATTCTTTCTGAAGGATCAATATTTTGCAAGTCCCTCTCCTCATTTTGGGGGATGGCGAGGACTCGCACCAGTCTCTACCTCTGTTTTCAAGGCTATATTTCCCAGGACTCTCTTCTCCACTTGGAGGAAGAACCACTCATATTGGGTTAGGCCTCATCTTTTTTCAGTATGTTCACATGTTAACTTGACTTCAAAGACCCTATTTCCAAACAAGTTATACTCATAGGTATTAAGGGTTAGGACTTCAGTGTCTTTTTTTGAGGACCACAATTCAACCTACAGGTTGTATTTAGAGAAGTAAAGTGTGTATATGTTTTCTAATCAAGAAACCCATCTCAGCTTATATCCAGGAGAATTCTTACATAGATTGGGGTATGAGAAAAATATATAATTTGTTGTATGTTTGCTGTTGGCTTATATGTAACCAAATCTTCAGATAGGAAATTCATAAGTGGGGTGGAATATTGCACAGCAGACAGAATAAATGAGCTAGATAACAACATGTGCAATGGATAAAACGTAGTGTCAATTTTAAAAATTGAAAGAAAAAGAAAAGGGAAACCAGAAGCGCAACAAAGTGCCTAACCTATAATACTTGATTTTTGATGGAAGACCCATAAAATAGGGAAGAGATAGTCTTATCAATAAATAGTGCTGGAAAAATAGCATCCTGCCAAAGAATGAAATGGGAATAAAACCTACATCACCACCAGCCATGAACTCAAAATGGACTTAAGATCTTGGCAGACATCCAAGTGTTATAGTGAACAATGAAACAATAGGAATAATTTAGCGGTCCTAGTGCAGGAAATAAATACACTACCTGGAATAATGGGGGAACCCCACATTACAGAAGACAAAATAGAGGACAAGGACTGCCTAAAAACATTTGCATCCAACACAGGAGTAAAAAGTACACCCACAGATTGGGGTGGGTATGAGGATTTTGAGTGATGTATCAGATAAAGGACTACTACAAATAATCTACAGAAATCTGCCACATCTTAATAAAAACACAAATCATCCAAAGAAACAAGCAAAAGACATGAGTAGATAATCTGCTAAAGGTGACATTCAAACAGTCATCATATGAAGAAATGCTCACAATTATTAGCTATAACAAATTGGGAAAGATAAACGGTTTGAACAAATGAAACCATGTGAGGTGTAAGGGTTTGACTTCGTTGTGCTTTGTTTTTCTCCTCTCTCAATAATGAAAATGTCAAACACCTTGTAACGGATGACCTTGGAAGACGTTATGCTCAACAAAATTAGTCAAGCTCATAAAGACAAATACTTTGTGACACAATAACAATTTATACATTACCAAGATGTTCATGAGGGAGAGGGGAACAGAGAGGGAGGGGAAAATGAGAAGCTAATACCAAGGACTTGAGTAGCAAGCAAATGTTTTGAGAATGACAATGGCAACAAATGTACAAATGTGCTTGGTATGTATCGATTGTGATAAGAGTTGTATGATCCCCCAATAAAATGATTAATCAAAAAAGTCAGGGGGAGGAGAAACAAACTGCAGACTAACCCTCACAGTCCTAAGTACAAAGGCAGATGAAGAGTGTCTTTGAACTGTAGTTCCTAATTTGGAGTTCTTGAACTACTTTAACCAACCAAGAGAAAAATGGGCAGAGAGATGAGAGGAGGGTCAAGCAAAACCACCAAAAAACTGACTCTGAGTTTGAATCCTGCTTCAATGTATGATTAGGATTCAAATAAAACTGAGGAACACATTTACACAAAAGTGTAACCATTATGTGCCCAAATGATTATGCAATGTTGAAAGGATAGAGGCTGTTTTGAGAGAAAGGGTGGGGGGGAGGTGGGAATGTCAGCATGCTGCATTTCTCATTTGTAGTCACTCACTCCTCCTCCTTGTCCTCACTGTCACTCATCCTCGTCAAGTAGATCTTGACCCATCGCTACTCTAGAAAGCAGCTAGAACCGGCCCCTTTGGGGTTCCAAGACTTTCATCATTACAGGAGTAAACCGCCTGATCTCTGTTGTAGGTCGGTCCAGATAGCTAATTTAATGCTAAAACTCAATAAAGATGTAAGAAAGCTGAAGGTAAAAACTAAGGATAGGTGATGTGATAACTAGAAGTTGGAGGAGAAATCCTTTAATAGAGAGGTCTAAAAGATACTATAAGAGGAAATAGAAGTCTCAGAGTATCATGAAACATTTTGACTGCAATATAAACACCGAATAAAATATAAATATTTCAATTTATCAAGAGAAACATTCACTGAATCCAAATACAGATTATTAATGAGAACAAAGATAAGAAAAAACATCATATAAAATAATATGCAAAACGAAAGACAAAATACAATTAGAATTGTGATTGTGAGGAGCTGAACTAGTGTGTGATTAGATGACAAAAACAAAACTCAGATTGATTCATAGAACAAAAACCAAAATCTAATACCCGACAGAAAAGGATGGGCACCATAGCACACATAAGTAAGCAGAGGTGCCCCAAGCATGTGCAAAGAAAAAGTAGCAGAGACAGTTTGCTTTCCCAATATTTGCTGATTTCCTTATTTTCTTAGCTTCCTTCAGACAGTGGCCCCTGTGACTAGTTCTAGCCAAGAGAGCACGTGTTGACATGCCAAGTAAGAACCAGTAGGTTTCTTTCACCCAACACTTTCCTTGCTATGTGTTCCTGTTGGCCTAGATACCAGATGGAAGAGGTCCACTCAACCCACATTGGACTTTGCATAACCCATTTCAAATGTGAGCTTTAACTTTTACGGTAATATGTGTCTGACTTGATCATTAAAAGCAGCCAAGACTTTTTGGCGAAATGTCCATTTCCAGATCTGGGATAGGAAACACATAAGATTAGCCTAGGATATCTTTTCATAAAAGAAAGTACAGAAGCTTTCAGTGATTTTTATCATGGTCTAAAGAAGTCAAGGGCCAATTGGTTTCTGCTGTCCTGAAATAAACAATCTCTACACCATCAATTAGGAATAATAACTTCAATAGATTTAACCACATAAAATCTGTTTAAAACTCAGGAATTCATAACTATATAGATTGAAACAGAGTGAAATTTCACTGGTCAGCTTCGATGGATGAACCTATGTGTCATTTTGAAAAAAATTTATCTTGTTTCTCCAAATAGGAGTGAAACTTAGATAAATATATCTCAGTATAAGTCCAAATAACTGAGAAGCAGAGTAACTCTGTTTAGAAGGATTCCTGCTAATTAATGATGAAAATGGTATAATTAGAATATCACTTTGGAATTTTTAATAAATAATAGATCTAAGAATTCACTTTCAATTCATTCTAATATCATAAAAAGAAAATCCACCAGGTGAAATATCCACACAGAAATGCCTGAGGATCTGAATTGACAAGACCGTCTTGTCTTTTGTGGGTCTCTAAAGATTTCTGCATTTGACAAGGTGCTCAGGAAGGGGAAAAGTTCTATTAATGGGGCCTCTGAAAAGTTTAGGATCCTAGTGCAAGAATGAATAGCAAAATAGGAAATAAAGTTTAGGAATAAATATAAAAGCATACAGTAATCATGTGTAAGATGTGGATGACATTTAAAACTGTGAAGCAAGCGATGACATTGAGTTCCTGGCTAATCACAGGAGGAAAAAAAATAAAGTTCTATCCTTACTACTAAGCCTGGGAAAGTTAAAAAAAAACACTGGGAACGTTTCTTCTAAGAATGCTAGACATCCATAAAAGACAATGTTTTAAAATCAACCTATATAAATAATAAGAGCAAAACAGAGCAAAACCAAAAACCTTAAAAAAACAAAAGGAAAGTCAGACATAACAATATAATTAATTACTGACTAAACAGAAACAATGGCATCCAGGTGGTGGTGGTAACTGACATATGCACTTGAGATGCTAGAAGCTATCAACCAAGAATCCTATGCCCTTTAGAAACAAGCACAAAATGCAGACATTTTCAGATAAACAACTAAAAGTCAAAATATATGGACAATATATTGCATCACCACCATGGACAAATTACTTGACATGTAAAACGCTCTTAGAGTGAAAAAAGAAAACTGCAGCAGACATATACATTTGATGGTACAGTATGTAGGCATAGATGGTCAGTCAGCAGGAAAGTAAGTGTAAATGACACATAAGCATGTGAAGAGATACTCATCCTTCACTCATAGCTTCATAGCTTCATAACACATTGAGTTTTCCTGGGTGTGAGGAAATTAGATTTCATACATTGCTGGTGAGTGTATTCTTATATTCTTGATGAGTGTATCTTTGTATATCCTTCATGAGTATATCTTTAAGCCTCTTTATTTAAGGGGAATTTGGCAATATTTCCAAATTTTTAAATATGTAAAATACTTTGACCCAGGAATTTATACTGTAGATATCTTTGCAGTGTTAAAATGAGGTAGGTACGAGTTGATTTAATGGAATGTTGTTCTAGAAAAGAGTAAAAAATAAGCGTCACTTTCTCATCAACAGGGACTTTTTGATAAATTACACACAGGTTATGAAATACCACAGGAGCTCTGGTCATGCAGTGGGTTATGCATTGAACTGCTAACCTGACGTTGGTCAGCAGTTGGAAACTACCAACCGTTCCACAGAAGCAAGAGGAGACGCTTCCTCCTGCAAAGAGTTACACTCCTGGAAGCCCACAGAGATAGTTCTGCTCTGTCCTGCAGGGTCGCCGCCATGAGTCAGAATCGATTTAATGGCAGTGAGTTTGAGTTTTTTTGAGAATCGCAATTTAAAAGCAAGAGGCAGGCACTTATGCATGACACTCATGGGACTCTCAATCTACTTAATGCACTAAATGCAATATTACATGGAAAAATCAAAGTAAAGAGCAGTACATAGAATATGAACCATTTATGCAACAGAAGGAGAAAAAGAGGAAAACAAACGTGTGGTTGACTTCTAAATAAAATGTTGCATCTTGAGCACATCGTAGCCATTCAAAAAGTCAGTCAACGTGATTCTTGTATCTAAACACAACCTCAGGTGTTTTCTGTGAAGCTTGACTTGCATGAGATAATTTATGTGGAAGTCTTTGTAAACTCAAATTCTGTGCCGCTTCTTACAGGACAATGTGCTCAAGAATGGATGGTTTGTTTTTTGTTTTTTTTTTTTTTGGATAGCCCTGTATAACTTACTCAACATCTCCGAGTCTTAGCACATATTCCTCAAGTTATTGTTTTTAAATGACTAAACTTTAAATCATAATAATTCCTCCAATCTTTGTAGAAATTGCTGTGGGAATCATTGAACATGCTATATGTGAACCTGCTTTGTAAACAACCTCGTTGCAAAAAGCATAGATGTTATTGCTGCAGAGTTCGAACTTAAAATATGGGATCACAACTCTGACAGAAACGGGATTTCAGAGGTGGGAAGACTGGACAGATTAGACTTGTAAGGTTTGAAATGGTAGTAGCCAGCTAATTAACTCTTGAAGTGTGTGTGTGTGTGTGTGTATGTGTGTGTGTGTGTGATTCTTTGAATTTCAATGTGCTGGAAGGACAAACTCACTGCCCTCCAGTCGATTCTGACTATAGTGACCCTACATGAGAGAGTCGAACTGCAGAGTTTCTAAACTTATAAATATTTAAAGAAGCAAACTGCCTCATCCTCTTCCCACAGAGCAGCTGGTGAGTTCAAAATTGATGACTTTGGGATTAACAGCCCAACCCATGGCCCACTACAACACCAGGGGCCTTTAAAAGAGGAATGAATTGTCTCCTCCTGGCCCTCAAAGGTAACTATCTTAAGACTTTTTATATTTACCATATTGATTACAATAATATTTTATATATTAAATGCTATATATCATTGAAATAAATTTTACCTGTCTTTTAAAAATGTAGCTACTACAAAAGTTTAAAATTATCTATATAACATGCATTATATTTCTATAGGAAAGAACTGACAAGTAAGTTCAGGATTATATGTAGGTTTGATTTGAAAGGACAGAGACGAGGGATGAAGACTTTTAGGCATTCCCCCCACATGGACAAACTCACAGATGGTCCCTCCAATGGTCAACTGCACCCTTCCGTGAAGAGACCAGTGTGACTTGCTGCAAAGAGGAAGGGCTGTGCCAGAGAAGCATTGAGACTCTTGACAAGGAGGAACTTTGAAGCTAGTCCCTCAGGAGAAAGTTTGGACCAAAGTGATGCCTGCCAAACAGTGTTTGTGCTACATCACATTTATATTATCTAATTATAGTGTGTGTGGTCAAAGGAAGACCGACAGAGCCTCGATCCAGTTGAAAGCCACCATTGTGTATTCACTGAATTTGCTCCCCAACGTGTTCATACCTGAATCATTCGTTATTGATTCAGAAAAGGGAAACAGGGAAAATGGGGAGGAGTTAATATCATTGAAAGTCAAGAGCATTTTACCGAACACACGGCAGAGATGGCCTCTTTAGTTCTTGCACAGAAGCTTTGATGGTGTAGTGGTTACACGCTGGGGCGCTAGCCACAAGGTTGGCAGTTGAAAACCACCAGCTGCTCCGAGGGACAATGCTGATATTTTGATTCCCATAAGCATGTAACAGTCTTGGAAATCCACAGGGGTAGTTCTACCCTACCCTTTAGGGCTGCTATGAATCAACATGGACTTGATGGCAGTGAGGGTGTTTGTCTTTTGAATTAGTTCTTGCATAGTCCTATGTCTACTTTATGTAAGACAGCAACATTCAGGAAAAAAAAACATGCCAATGATTGTTATACTATTCTATGCAGGAATAACATTGGAAGTGAGTTCTAGTCATCCAACTCTTACTATACAGTACTGTTTATTTTTTTAAAAAAGTGAACCAAAGACTGGCCTGTTAAATCTTTTCAACATTTTTCACTTACAAACTTGCCAAAAAAATTTCATGTGGAGAATAACCAGTTGCCTTCTTGTCAATACTCTACAGGCTCGAATAGAACGCCCCTGTAGGGTTTCCAAGGTTGAGAGCTCATAAAAGCAGCCTGCCACATTTTCCACCATTGTCTTCGGTGGAGCATTTGGGTAGGTTTGGACTGCTGCCATTATGTCATTAGGGCACCACTGTGCCAACAGAGCACCTCACGTGAGGATAGATGTGTTACTTGCTTATGGATCTGATGAGTGAGAATCGCACCTATAGCTTCATGACCATAAATAAAGAAGACTTCACTGTACACAGGGAATGCTTCATTTGGGAAGAAGAGGGGGAGATTCTCTAATGGTGGCTTTCACCTGGATTGAGACTCTGTTGGTCTTTCTTGTACTACACATTCAGAGAGACACCTGGAGTGGTATGATGTCACAGTGGTTCTTCTTTTGAATCTCTTTGGAAGAGGAGCACTCACAAACATGACATTAAGTAACCCAGTGGAAGTGGTAGCTACTTGCTTATTCTTCCAAAAGAGTCTGTAATGAAGTGAGCAGATCTGTTCAAAGAAGAGAAATAAAATGTCTGTGAAGAACAGAGCCTCGAGTTGTGGGGTTTGCAAGAGGAGCTATACCTACCTATTTGTCCCTTCCTTTACTTTGGGTGGGAGGGGGCAAAATTTGCATGTTCATGAATTTCTAATCCAAAAGGTACCCAGGAAAATCAAAGACCGTCATCTTACAGTCCAGTACTATTTTCATGAGGAAAGGCCACATCTGATCAAGTTGTCTGAAATCGTCAAAGTCTCAGCTTGTGCCCTTTGCTGTCCTGGAGGTTAGTCAATTCTTTGAAGCAAGCCATATTTTTTTAGGCATCCCACCAGAGGGTGATGTCAACCTCAAAGCCTGACATAGCTTTGGCTCCCAGTCCTAACTTTTTCACAGAAAAGACCTTACAAACTGTTTTGAATTCTTGCTTTGTCTGTTAGAACCGCATCTAGGAACTGCTGAGAGAGAGAATTGTTGACTGGGATCATAGTCAATAAAAGTAAGATGTTAAAGAAAATTCAAGTTGAGGGGAACGAATTGGAAAATCCCTCTTGATTATGATACTTTCTCTTACCATTGTCCACCATTCTGTGTCATAAATATGTAGAAGTAGATACTGCAGGATCTAAGTGCAAACTGTTATAGGCAACAAAAAGACAGATCTCATTTCTATTTCAATGAAACCTGTATATTAAGATACAAGTGCTTTATGTGGTCCTACTCTGTTCTTGGGCCTCCTTGAGGGAGGTAAATAGTAACACATTTGACTACTGGGGAGTGTGAGTCCACCGGTTTCTGAAAAGAGAAATGCACACTCACATCCACTTCCAAGAACTCGGTCCATGACAACACTGTGTGACACAGCCGCCATGAGTCAGAGGCTACTGGATGTGCCTGGTGCTTTATTCTTGGCACTGATGTCACAGAGGTTATAAAGAGGAACAAGATAAGTCCTTCACCACTTAGAACAAATAGATTAGTAAATGACATATAATCAGAGAACACTGCCAGATAGTAAAATCAGAACACACAAATCGTGTAAGTAGATGACTACAGTGCGTCAACTTAGTAAGTACGCGCAGGCATCATTTGGAACAAAAGGAAAGAAGAAATGAACTGGTCAATATTAACTGATTCCAGCTAAATTTTTTATCTTGAACCAATGAAAATTGGGAGAATGAACTCGTTTTTGCTGCTGGTTCTGCTGACTCTGGCGTTGGGATTAAGACATGTAAAATACATTTCTCGAATTGTTCTAAGGAACGCCCGTGGTACAACTGTGAAACTTACCAAAAGGTTTATAGTTCCAACCCACTAGCAGCTCCTTGGGAAGGAAAGATCTGACCCTCTGCTCCTATACAGATTTTAGCCTAGGAAAAACTAACAGTAGTTCCACTCTGCCCTGCAGAATCATGATGAGTCAAAATCATCTTGACGCACAACAATAACAGCAAAGCTCTTTCAGAAAAGTTCTCTTCACAGTGCCAAAGATATCAGAGTTTTTAAGTCCCTCGGTGAGAAAATAAGAAATATATATTCCTCATGAGGAAAAGTCCCGAAGAGTTGCTGTGAAGACAGGGTCCCATCACGCGATGCACCTGTTTAGTCCTTGAAGGTAGTAAAGACCATGGTAGGGACATTTCAATGGGAAGTCATACCTCATCCACGAGTCTTGTTGCCTCAGACTTTATTCCCCCTCAAACTCAATCAGTGTTTCAAAGAAACCTGCTTTGAGATCCTTGAGGATGCCAAAATTGTCATTCTGACATGGTGCAAATTTAAGAGTACAGAATTCTTCTGGGAAGGGTTCAAGAGATGGAAGCACAGTCTTTAGAAATTTATAAACCTATGTGGCAATTACATAATCGCCTATCAACTTGACCAAAGAGATGAAGTCTAGCCTGTCAATCAGGTACATAGCCAATGATGCCTCTGTGTGGTTACAGCCTTCTCCTGAGGATTCTGGGAACTCCTTCCTTCCTCCCTGGAGGCAGGACATACTCTTCTCTTACCCTATGTATATGTACTTCTTCCTAATAGAAGCTCCTGGAATCCTTCTCTCTCCTTTGAGAAAAATCTATGAAGTTTACTCCTGTAGAATTTCAAAAAACCTTTGCCACTAGCTGGTTGGAGGATTCCTTTGACCTGTATTTAACTGGACCAGCAGATTGCCTGGGAGGCCACTGTTTTGATTGGACTTTTTTTGGGCTTACTAACAAAACTGATGCAAATGGATGACCTGAAAAAATGTGTCCATAGACAGTCATCGGTTGCATAAAAGTGTTGTGAATATTTTGTTTAGAAGAAACATGTGCATGTGTAAATTGGAAATGTGGTAGCAATACTTTTTGACTTGCTCAATAAGCTGTGGAAAATATCCAGTGATACAATTAATAAAAGAAGGACAATTGTAAATAAGACAATATGAACTAAGATTACTTTTTTTAAAATGATGATAGCTGAGGTTGTAAATGTCTATTAGTCTAATTAGCTGCTGATGTGTGTTAATTCATACAGTTCTTTTCTACAGCAATGTAGGACTCTGTATGAGGGTCTGACTTACTGTCCCTGTCTTTGAGAATACAGTTTATTAAATAGTCAAGTTCTGGAAACTTTGTATACAATGACTCCTCTAATGGAATTAAAATACTTTCCTCCAATATGACTGGACTAATTTATCTCATGTGCCCACACCAGACTGAGAGAAAGGCCATCACCTTTGTTTGGTTTCTGAACTGGTCACTGGGACTAAAATGGAAAAGCTAAGACTGACCTTGACAGTCCCCTTTTCCTCATTTTCACATCAGTGTGACACTAGGACCTATTACTAGGGAGTTAGGTTATTATTATGTAAAATAGGGGTCTGCACATAGACCCTATTGATCTACAAAACATGTTGTATTATGGACTCAACCTATACTGACCCAATAACTCTCTCCCAACAGTGCTTTAAAACATTAGTGGCAGGGGCTAATCAATGGCAGTATTAACAGAAATTCGTGAAGCCCCAGCGAGATGATCAAAAGCAGTTAAAAAACAGATCCAGGAATGGGATTTGGGCTCGTACTCAATCCCAGTTCCAATTCAAGAACAAATATTTCTTACATCATGGCCTTGCTCAATATTCACCCACAGGAAAAGAATACAGAAGATACAGGTGCTATAGCAAAATGCGGTAAAGAAATTAGATGGTGTCAAGTTATCAATACAATAACATCTGGGGTCTTAAAGGATTGTTTCCAAACAAGCAGTCGTCTAAATGAGATGTCAACTTAGTACACAGGAAAGACGCACACCAACATCCGTGAGCAAAGGGATTGCAAATTATATGATGAAAGTCAAAGGAGAGCATAGTCTCAGAGTCTACATTGTGAGATTCTAGTTTACAGGAGGCTATGGATGAAAGTGTGCCCAAAATTCAATTGTTAGATCTACATAGGAAACAAGCCTCCCACGATTTCCCTCTATCCATAATAGAGGAACGAGAAGAAACGGGTTACCAAACAGAGCGCATTGGAAAATTGACTATAGGCGATCAAAGCAATAAACCTGATTTGAATAGGGAAAACCTGTCAATTGATCGCCCCTGAGAAAACATACTGCGCCTAATGGTTTTCAACATTTTCTGAGTCTCTGTTTTATTTGGGGCTTATCTCAGATGTATTTTGCCATGGGAGTAACTCCCTTGAATTTTTGGTATTATGTTTTTTCTGCTTTCCAGTATGTGAAACAGCACTGATGAACCTACAGAGACAGCAAATAGAATAAGGGTTTGCGGAGGATGCAGTGGGAGCCTGGGGTAGAGATACAGGGGAACTGATGTCAAGGAGTTCAAGAAGTATCAAAATGTTTTGAAACTTTGTGGTACAATTATACCTTACTGCCTGATGTGCTTGAACTATGGAGCAATATGATTTCTGTATTATCTCCCAATCAAATGGTTTTGGGGGGGAAAGACAATTTTATATGGTGCAAACTATTTGCCACATATTTCTCAAATTAACTCACTTCTCTTCTCCTGAACCACCATCCTATTCAATGCCACCCCATTCTTCATCTAGATCATTGCTATGGCCTCCTGACGGAGCTCACATTCTTTCTTACCCCCATTCTAAAAACCATTTATTTGAATTGATTCCAAATCATCATGACCCCATATAGCTCAGAGTAGGCTTGCTCTCCGAAAGGTTTTCAATGTTAAATGAGATTTGGAAATAGAACACCAAGTCTTTCTTCCAAGATGCCTCTGGGTGGACTCAAACCACCAACCTATGGTTAGCAACTGTTTTACAGTTTTGTGCCCCACCCCCTCAGCAATTCCATCTTCATTTTAACCAGAGTAATATTTCTAGAACATAAATAAGTGTGGTGCTTCTCATTTTAAAGCTCATCAATAGTTCCTTGTGGCTCTCTTTTTTTTTAATTGAAAAAATTTATATTAAGCAGCCAGCTGGACTCAGTTTAAATGATACTGATTTTGGTCGGCAACATCCAAAGTGTCATAGTAGCCAGTCGAACATATGCCTTCTTCTCCCTGTCAGGCTTGATCACGGTGTTGACCTTGGCTACGTCAATATCAGAGAGTTTCTTTGCAGTCTGTTTGATCTGGGGCTTGTTGGTTTCGATATCCACAATGAACGCTAGTGTGTTGTCTTTGATTTTCTTCATGGCGGACTCTGTGGTCAAAGGGAACTTAATGGTCCAATTTATTTCTCCTGGAGGCATTCTTGAGGGTATTTGGGCTGCTTTTTAGTCTCAGGGTCTTGGGCCACTGGAGGGTGGGTGATGTGTGCATCATTTGTGTGTGTGCGTGGTTATAGATGCTTTTCAGCAAGACTTTCTCGGCTTTTAAAGGCTTTGCTTTGGCTTCCATTTTGAGAGGGGCAGGAGTTTCCTTCTTTGCCTTCAGCATCATCTTCGATAAAAAAGGCCCTTGTTGCTCCTAACGTTCAGTAAACTTCTTAAACTGGCCACCAGAGCCCTGCAACATGCCCCTGCCTACATCTCTCATTTCTCTGCTGGCATCTCCCTCATTGTGCTTCAGACTCACTGATCATTCTTTCACACCATCTGCCCAGAATGCCCCGTGCCCTCTGCACTCATCAACTGACCTTAGTCATCATCTTCCCACTCAAAATTGTTTCCTTGAACCAGCCTTTCTTAATTTCCCAATCGAATGTGTGTTTCTTTGTCACTCTATTAATCTAATTTTTTTTCTTTCTGGAAAGAAATTGCAATTAGACGTCTTGAGAGTGCATTTCTCTCTCGTATTCTGTGGGAAGCTATCTGAAGGCACACATCATGTCATTTTGTTCTGTGGTTCTTTTTTCCATTAATACTGAGTGCACAGTAAACGTTTCAAACATACTTGCCAAATGAATGACTGCATAAATGAAAAAATTAATATGTGAAGTTAAAATATTAATGGAAAAAGTAAAAATGTAACTCTATGATTATGCCCCTAACATTAAGCATTAATGAAAGACTGGTCATGGCTATTGAAGCACCACTGATCTAGTCATGATGATCTTCTGTCCCTCAGAAAAGAATGGTGCCCAGTCCTGTGTCATCTTCATGATCCCTGCTCCGTTGAACCCACTGTGCCAGTCCAGCTCACTGAGAGTGTTCCTCCTTTTCATTGGCCCTTGAGTCAAACTTGATGTCATTGTCTAACAGTGGGTATTTCTGATGATGTGCACAGAACAAGGAAAGCCTCACCTGTTTGTATTCTTTCTAAGACTGATTTGTTCATTTATCTGATTGTTGTTGTCAGTACTTTTGAATTGACTCAGACTCATGGCAGCCCTTCTGACAGTCCATGGTGTGTTCAGTATTCTTCACCCACACCACAGTTTAAACACATCAGCTATTTTTCTGACTTCCTTTGTATTATCATTTGCATATGAGATGATTGAGACGACCATGTGTCAGATACACCTGGCTCATTAAAATGATATAATTACGTTTCAAATCTTTAAACGGATCTTTTGCAACACATTTGGTTAGCCCAAGTTCAGTGAAACTATTGACAATTTCTAAGAAAGACTGAGGAGAAAAACAAAAGAAAACATTACAGAATTTATTTAGGTGATGAGATTGTGAATAACTAGGCTTTTTTTCCTTTTAGGTACTTTCAAATTTTTTTAAGGTTTATTTGCCTGCTTTCTTGGGTGCCATGAAGTTGGTTCTGACTCACAGCAACACGGCGTAGAACAGAACCAAACACCGCCTGGTCCTGAACCATCCTCACACTGGTTCATATGTTAGAACCCATTGCAGGAGCCATGGTGCCCA
The DNA here is from genome assembly GCA_004026705.1 of Nesogale talazaci. Lineage (NCBI taxonomy): Eukaryota > Metazoa > Chordata > Mammalia > Afrosoricida > Tenrecidae > Nesogale > Nesogale talazaci. Next base: position 64,504 of record PVJH01002895.1, read on the forward strand.
TCCTTCTTGTTCAGGATCTTCCTTTATTTGCTGTCCTTCTCCAAGGACTGGTCTCTCCTGGCAACTTGTCCAGAGTCCCCGAGATGAAGTCTTGCCATCCTGGCTTCTAGAGAGCATTCTGACTGGGCTTTTTCCAAGACAGATTTCTTTGTTCTTTTTCCAATATTCTTTGTGTGCACCATTCTTCAAATGCATTGATTCTTCTTCAGTCTTCCTTAGTCAAGGCCCAATTTTCACATGCATATGTGGTGGTTGAAAATACCATGACTTGGGCTTACTCCTCAAAGCAACAACCTATCTTTTCAATACTTTAAAGAGGTCTTGAGCAGAAGACTTGACTAGTGAAACACATTTGATCTCTTAGCCGTTGTTTCTCTGAGAACTGAGTACACATGGAAGCAAGCCAAAATCTTTGACAAGTCAATATTTTCTCCACTTAGCATGATGTCACCTGCTGGTTCAGTTGGGAGGATTTAGGTCTTCTTTACATTGACTTGTCGTCCATAGTGAAGGTGCCATCCTTGATTTTCATCAGCAAGTCCTTCAGACCCTCCTCGCTGTCATTGGACAAGCTTGTGTCATCTGCATCCTGCAGGTTGTTAATAAGCCGTCCTATGATTTTGATGCTACATTCTTCCTCATCTCATACATCCAGCTACTCTGCTGATCTGCTCAGCATATGGATTCATCTTGGGATGTTCTTGAAGCGCAGGTGGGATATACTCAAAATCCTATTTTGTCTCTCACACACGCATTTTCATTTTCTTTAGGCTCACCCTGAGCTTACATATGAGCAATTGATGGTCTGTTTCAGAGTCAGCTGCTGGTCTCATTTTACTTAAGGGCATTAAGTGTCTTTATTACACAGAAGTTCAAAATATACATTTAAAAATTTAAGAACCATCTTTACTTCCTCTGATAGTTCTGTGAGTGAGGCATTGAACTGCTGACCACAAGATCCATGACTCAAACCCATCAGCTTCTCTGAGGGAGAAAAGTCAGACTGTTCCATACAGAGTTCCAATCCATAAACCCTGTATATGGTCACTATCAGTTAAAACTGACTTGTTGGCATAGCAGTGGATAATTTCTCCAAATAGCATGAATCTGTGATATCTCAATATTTATTATAAAATGTTCCCCCCTGCATTTTCCAGCATATAGAATCAATTTTCCTCTATTTGGAATGTTTGTTAGAAAATTCTAAATAGAATACTTGTTTAATCTATATGGATGAGTGAGAAGACCATCATAAATTCCTGTACAACACATTCCAAGTTCCAGGGTGTGGACAAAACATGAATGTTTAACTTATTACCATATACCATTAGATAATATGATAACACTTCAAAGATGATGTGATTTTTGCAACTCTCTGCATCCATTTCTTTCCTTCTTTCATTTAAGCTATTACACAATACATATTACTTCAAAACAGATCATGGTTCTTCCAGCACACTGTTTTTTTCCTCTTTAAATTGATGTCTTTTAAAGAAGCTTAAGAATGAAGGAGAGCTATTTTATACTTGCCTATGCATTTGGCATTTTGGTTCTTTTTATTTCTTCATATGGATCCATGTTTCTATCTAGCATAATTTCTTCTGTCTCTAAAAGCTTCTTATACATTTCCCTATAGTATAAATCTTTTGGCAATAAGTTGCCATAGCTATTGTATGTCTAAAAAGATTTTTTAACTTTGCCCTGGTTTTTATAAGTGTGTTTGGGTGGGTATAGTGTTCTAGGTAGATAGTTCCTTTCTTTAAAGAATCACTCCAATGTCTCTGGACTTCAATGTTTCTGATGAGAAGTTGGGGGTATCTTGTCTTCATTATTTTTATGTAAATTAGCATGGCACTCTGAAAGCATTATATATTTTTCTTCATTCCTGTTTTTTCAGAAATATGATGATTATGTGTCTTGAAAGAATTTGTGCGTGTGTGTGTGTGTTTCTCTTGCCTTGGGTTTGATGAGTGTTATAGATAGAACTGTGTCCTCTTCAAAAGAATTAAAATCCCTATGCGTGTGGCTATAGTAGCATTTTGGAATGGATTTTCTGTGTTATGTTCACCAGCCAGGATTCATATCCAAAAACAAAAACAAAAAAAGCAACTTACTGCTATAGAGTTGACCCTAGATGAGAGGAGAGCTTTCTGAGACTGTATTTCTGTATGGAAATAGAAAGCCCCATGCTTCTCATAGGAAGCAGATAGTGGCCTTAAACTACTGACCTTGTCATTCGCAGCCCAAGATATGATCCATGGTGCCACCTATTCTGAGATGTAAAAGCAGATTAGGCAAGCAGAGAAAGATAGGGCGAAGATAGGTATCAAGGCACAGATTGTCACAGAATAGAAGCTGAAAAGAGTCAAGGAACTTCTTCCACCATCAACAGAGAGCCTTTCCCAAAAACCTGGGTAAACTCAATCTCCCAGAATTTGTCTGTCTCCACAATTCCATGGGATTATTGAACTTTACTTAGGTTCTTGATCTTTATACCGAAACTTAAAATAATCTCAAACAAAAAAGCTCACTGACTCATGTTAATCCTACAAGCATGATAAAACTGCTTCTGTGGATTTTAGAGATTATAATTCTTTTTTGTTTGTGTTTTTAAGCTCTGAATAAGTTTTTATTTTAAAAATAATTTAATAACCTTTTAAAATGTATTATTGGAGAGATGAATACAAATGATCCAAGGGATAAATCTGTTATCAGCTCTCAAAATTTTGTCAGTTGACACCCCCCCCTCTGATGTATGCTAGAACTTATCTGTATTTTCTATGTTTTCCTTTGTTCATATTGGGGTGTACTTCAGAAGGGTTATGTGGTTGGAGATCACCCTATTAAGGTTGTGTTATATGCTTTTATGTGAAACCCAGGATTGATGAACCTATAGGGATAGCCAGTAGAATAAGGGTTTGGGGGCTGGGGTGTACGGTGGTGGTGGTGGTGAGGAGGTTGGTGATGATATCAAGGAGTGCAGGCAGAGAGCGTATTTTTTATGGGAGTGGAAAGCCATGACTTGTAGTCTCCAACTACTGGCCTTGATGTTATCAGTCCAACACATAACGCACCCTGCCACTCTCGACTAAGGTCAGCAGTGGGAAGCGACGCGCAGGTGCTCCTCGGGAGAAAGGATGCTTCCTATTCCCATAAAGAATGACAGACTCAGAAAGCCACAAGGACAGTTCTCCCTCTTCTAGAGGGCCACCATGAGTAGGACTTGATTTTGACCTTGAGTACCTTCAGATAAAAGGCCTTAGTTATTGTAGGGCTCCCTTCATTCATGTCCCCTTACTTACATTATAACTCTGGACTGTACATCCTCTAATATCAGAAAATTGTTGTTTCTTATATTTTTTGCATTTTAGCAAATGACTTTTCTTCTTCCTCATGACTGGGAACTTAAGCCCTAATCCTAAACTCCCCCTCCCCTATTTTTGACAGATTCTCTCCATTCTTCACACTGTAACCAAGGGAATTTTCTTAGTAGAATTTTGATCCTATCAGTTCTGAACTGGAATGAGATGATGAGATGCACAGCTTCTACATGATCTAATCCCCACTTTTCCCTTCAGCTTCATTCTTCACAATCCCCCAAGTTCTACTTTATGCTTCAGCATGACCAAATTCCTTTAAGTTTTATTCAAATATACTTTCGTCTTTCTCACATCTGGGCTATTACAGATATACTTTAGATATTTGTTCTGCACCTTGAAAAGGCTCTGACTGGTGAATACCTGCGAGTCCGTTGTAAATATTTTTCATGCTCATGCCTCATAAATATCTCACACAACATTTTGACTTGAGATTCTTTATTTAAAACTTTGGTAATATACCTTTCCAACATCTCATAATACCCCACATTTGCCTTGTGATAATCCACATCACTTCATTTTGATCACTTGTTTAAAGTTGTATTCTCAATCTGTTTAATCCAAGAGAAGATTCCGTGTCACTCACTCAAATGTCTGGATCTTCCATTTCAAAGTCACAGCAGCTGGGAGAGTCGAACTCAAAGAGCCTTTCCCAAGTGAATGAATGAGGGAAATCACCAGGTAATTAGCCAAGGAACTCTCTTGAGCAGTGGTGGGATGAGAGAGAAATCAGAAGGCTCTCAAGGACGGCAGTTTTCCATTTGGCTAACCTCATGGGTCAAATTTCCCAGATGCCACTTAGCTCTTCGCTTTGTTTTGTCTGTGTCGACAGAGGCTCAGGGTGAAAAGGGTGCATTTGATACCTTTCTGTCTGTGAACCAAGAAGGCTCCGAGTAAATGCCTTCCCATGATGGTGTATTCAGAAGTAATCATGATGAACAAGGTTTCACAATGATTGAGTTCGTACTTGACAATCCTATTGCTCTGTCTTGGGTAATTCCATGCAAGAAGGAGCTCCATTATGCCTTAACCTGTTCTTTGTCATTGCTGTTGTTTTAGTGTCAGGGTAAAAGAATGCCCACAGACCTGTTATGATATTCATCATCCTAATCAAGTCATGTGAACAAACAAAGGTAGGTTGTAGCCATCAAAGATGTGGGAGAACATGTTTTGAAGAATTGAGAAACAGCAAGTTTCATACCAGGGAACTCTGCCAAAGTTTAACATGTTCATGAAAAGGTTGGAGGCCTCCTTCCGAACATGAAGTGGTTTGCCTCGCTGTAGTCATTCAATCTTTTTCACTGATCCCTTTTCCCAAATATATGATGAAATCAAAAGTTTCCCTTAAAGAAGTATGCCTTAGTTCTATAGTTTAGATATGCAATAAAAGGAAGTATTTCCAAACTAAGAAGTCATTTGTTCACCAAAAAAAATCCAGTGTTATCATAAAATATATGACCTAAAAGTATTTTACAGGTCTTTTGAACCAATATCCTAATTTTAGCATCATGGAGTAGTTTTTCAATCACCTTGACTGTTTCTTCAATATATTTTCTCTCTGATGTTGACCTCATTGTGATTTCCAACCCAGAAACATTATGTCATTTTCCTCCTTTTCTCCTTTTCTCATTATGTCAACCCCGTCCATGTCTTATTTGGGTCCATTTGAAGCCTGCATACCCACAGCAGGCACTGTAGACTGCTCTGACAAGCAACTAGACCTCCTTACCCTTATGAGCTTTGCCCACCAGCCCCACCCCCCATTTCTAGGACAGTCTTGACTTCTCAGTGTCCTTATAGATATTCCTTTCTCTCTGGCACTCACCTCTTCCTGGAGAACACCATTACACTATCCTTTCACTAGATTCACAGAAGCAAGTCACAAAACGCAATGCACTCGATTCACTCCAGAGTCAGGTTATCAGGTGTTCCACACTTGCGACAACTCAGTCTCCTAGAGCTTAGACTTCCTGCTCCTGAAGTCAGTAAAATGTCGGTTCACAATCATAAGCAGGTGGTGTTCCCATTGCCAAAGCTATTATGCCAATCCCACTCACTAAGGGTCTTCTGCCTTTTCACCGACTCTCTTCTTCAAACAAACATTGTGTCCTTCCCCAGGGTTTGGTCCTTTGGGCTGTAGTTCCTTGCTACCCTCACTTCTCAGGAGCCCCTGGCTGATTGATTTGGTCCTTCTTTGGAAAGTCCATGGTCTAGCCAATGTCCTCCACCAAAACTACCATTAAAATATGTCCTTAGTCTTGGTACTTTCTAGCTTTCCCCTTGACTCCCTAGGCTCAAAAATACTTTCAGGAGAGTAATGGCAGCAAAGTGATTCTCACTTGGGAAATGGGGGGTGAGTGCAAAAGGCCCTGGGAATGATGGAGATGTTGACCAAGGTCCCCAAGGAAGGTGACACATCTTCCAACCCCACTTGAGGAGCTTCTCCTTATTGAGTGGCAATCATCTGTATTCCTTCTACCACCAATTTCTGAAAGAAAAAGGGAAAACAACAGTGAGCCCCATTATATGCCACTCTATCATCACTCATTCACTCTTTTGCAATTCAAAATCTATTTCTGGACACCAAGTCACAAACTTTCGATTGGAAAAAAAACTGCAAGAGAGGCTGAGAATTTGATTTCCAACAAGTTCCTGAGTGACACTGAATTTAATTTGTTGTCATTTGTCCAGGAACCACACTGCCACTCAAAGTGTGGGGTATAAATGAGCAGCACGATCTGGCCATTGTTACTGGAGCAGGAGCTTAGGTCTTGCCTCAGCCCTACTGAGTCTGAATTTGCATTTCAACAAGATCTTTATGACAAATGTCCACATTACAATCTGTGAAGCACTCTCTGCCCTCGTTCAATGGCTCTCCAGCCTCACTCACCTTTAAAGTCAGTGGGAAACTTTGTAAAATGACTGACTCTGGGGCATCACCATGCGACCACAACCAAGAATCTTGCTTTCATGAAGATTCTGATTAAATCTGGGGTGTGTGAGTATTCTACATTGCCATAAAGTCTCCCAAATGCTACTGTGGGTGGGGTTAATGATTAATCTGTGAGTAACAATCCATTCTATACAAGACCATCCATGAAGTGCTAGTTCCCAAACTATAGGCCCTTGATCAAACCTATCTACCTTTGTTTCTCTGTACTGATGATTCTCAAGGCCTCGAAATGCTGATATTGAACATTGCAATAATTTGGAACATACAGAATTTAAAAAGAAACTTCTTAACAGAACAAAGTCTTGCATCTGGCTCCAGAAATTCTACTTAATCAGTATGTGATTGGAATGCTTACATCTTCCCAGAGAAATCTAAATGGTGCAATCTTTTAAGCAGCGCTGGTTTCAAACCAAGGACCTTTGGAGGTGAAGGGGTTATACATTGGGCTGCAGCTGGATGCCATCAGTCACCTGAAGAGAAAGATGAGCTGTCAGTGCCTGTGAAGGTTCACAGGCCCTGAGACCCCAGGGAGCAGTTCTGCACTGCCCTATATGGTCACTATGGGCTGGAATGGACTGGATGAATGTGCATGGGACCTGGGAGATTAAGACCAGGGCTTCCAGCTAGCTCATTGCTGGGAACTGGCGTTTCCGTCCTAGCTGTGCTGAATCAGAATCCATATTTTAGCAAGATCACTGGATGATTCTTCTAGAACGGGGGTGGATGTTGTCAGCGGCGCCATTGGGTTGGTTCCAAAGGATAGCCAATGGAAGCCCAGCTGAGCCAAGCACGGACTGGTCCTGTGCCATCCTTACCATTGTGCTCTGTTTGAGGCTCACACAATAGGCGGGCCCTTGGCAGATAAGAGGTTCCCCACCCCGTTCTAGATTCTTGCTAACATGAACTGGGTCGAAGCACTTCCAAAATAGGTGTAAAACTCTTTATCCAGTATTCCCCAAAGAGTATAGCACTCTTTTGTGCTTCTGCCTCCCTGCTTTATCTTCATCCTGTGCTGTTCTGTCTAGCACTCGGGTGAGCCTATCCCATACCAGGACCAGGATCAGCAGACTCCTGTGACCAGGACTAGCAATTGATAACTCACACACGTTTCCGAAACCTACCTATCTCTTGATTCCCTTTTTAGGTTAAAAGTCACCCCTCTCTCATGGTCATCCAGATGCAGTAGAAGCCCAGACAGTGCTTGCTTTCTCTTTCTCCTACTGCGGCCCTGCTCTCCGAGGCCCAATTGTCCTGCTTTCCTGCTTTCCATCCCGTCTCTGTCTCTCCTGTCTGGCTTTCGGTTTTCATTCCCCTTCATGGCTGGATCCAGACTTCCTGATCTTTTAGGGCAAACACAGTAGCCTCTAACGTGTCTCTGCTTCACATCTCACCCAGCTGCTATCATTTGACCGTGGAGTCAATTGGCATCTCACATCCACAGTCCCCGGTAAATACCTTGTGAATGGCATTCTTAGGGTCCCACCACGGGAAGGGTATGATCTAGGCATGCTCATCCACCTTAAAACCACAGGCCATTGAGTCTGTTCCAGTGCCTGGCCATCCTCCACAGGTCTGAGCAGAACTGCTCTCTGGCTGATTGGTCAAAAGCAAAGCAACAGGCATGTCCTGTGAGGTCCCTCTGGGTGGATTTGAACCCCCAAACTTTTGGTTAGCCACTGAGTGCCTTAACTATTTGTACACCAAAGCATCCACTGCCACCTTACTTGATGCATTTATGCTCTTCCTTACAGTTGTCCCATTCGGACTTTTGATTATTTGTTGATTGTGTTTCTCCTTGTCCCTCCCATACAACTCAAGTATAATTGGCATGAGGGCAGTGATTTCCATCTCTTTGGATCCGTAGTTTCTCCAAAGAGTCTAGAACAGGGTTCAGTATTCAATCCTTGATGGCTAAATGAAATGGTTATACATTGAAACCACTGGCTGCATGCAATATAGTTATCATTATTTGTTATCCATCACTTATAAATCTCCCCAGCAAGATTCTCATCTTCAGGAGGAGGCAAGATGGAGGGAAAGAGACCAGAGGAGAAGCCAACTGACTGCAGATGATGGCCTTGGTGTCCGGCGGCCTTCTCTTGGCAGTTCTGTGTCCGAATTGTTTACGACCTGTGGGGCTCCCTTGTCTGGTGCCTGGAGAGTGACGAGGGGCCAGGGCTCACCTACAGACGGGCGGAGGTGGGCTGAAGCGCCCACAGTCCCTCTTCCACGCCTTCCCAGCACCAAGGCCTCGGCAGGCAATCTTTCTTCTCTGAGATTAACCTGGCGGCGAGCCACAGTAAACACCAAATCTCCCTTCCAGGGAGGAAAGATTAAATATCTGATTAAAATTTTTGGCTGCTAATGTATTGAACTTGGATGGCTGGGCCGTTTGGGAGCCACGTGATGTTCGCTGCGTGTCTGCTGTTGTTGTTCACGCACCGGAGAGGTCAGCACGCGGTGGAAAAACAAGCAGGGGCCGGCTCCGCGGGCGGACAGCGGCGGCGGGGCGGTGGGGCGGTGGAGCGGTGGACCCGGGCTCCAGGACGGCCGAGGGGCCATCGCGGCCCAGGGAGGTCAGGAAAGCCTTGGGGACGGCGGCTGTGTCTGTGTGCGACCTCCCGCTCTGTTCCCGTCGCTTGGTAGACTTACTTCATTTCATCCCACCCCCGCCTATTGTTTCTGAGCTGCCCAGCAAAATGATGTCATGGTCCGCTTTCAAGTCTCCAGGAAGTCTTCGGAGCGGAGTGGCTGCAGTGTGTACTCCCTTCGGGCTTCTCTTGCTCCTGGCCCTCCGTGAAAACCACACCCCGCAGATCGCGGAGAGGCAGCCCTGGAAGGAGAGATACAGAGATAGGGGAGAGACGCTCCTCCACGCCTCCCCCAGCCCAGTTCTCCCCCAGCCTCCCAGCCCTCATCACCTCTCCCTGGGGTTTGGACCACAGCCAGCGTCAGAGGAGGAAGGGAGGCTCAGAGAAGGGGAAGCCAGAGGAGCAGAGGCCCAAGGGAGTTGTGCAGAAAAACAGGAGGAAGGGACTTCCGGTGAACGAAACTTCACCTTTGCTGGACGTGGGGTACTAAAATCAGCCCCTCCACGGGATGGGGTTTCGGGCGCAGTAATGTCCACAGAGAAGGAAAGCCGCCAGAAACCAGAAAGGACTTGCCTCAGCTGGCAAATGGCAGCGAGAGGGCCACGTGGACGGGGCTGTCCAGCGATGCATTTTGAGTAAAAGTTAAAACACGAGGTCATTTGGCACAGCCTCAAGACCTATAGGTGTACCGTGTTTTACAGTGACCAGAACTAGGCACGTGCACGCAGGGGTCCCTGGCTAGTGCAAATAGTGGCACACTTGGCAGTTCAAACCCACAGGCACCTGAGAATAATGGGCTTGGTGCTTAGCTTTGGAAAGGTCACAGGCGGACGAACCCAACGGAACCCACTTGTTCTGAGCTGGCGTCGGCTCAACACGTGGTTTGGTGTGTACACAAGGTCTCCAAAAAGACCGCAAAAAATGGAATGAAAGATAATATCTAATATTTGTGTAATGATATATGTCAAAATATCGCTATTAAAGCTCTATTAAAAGTATATCATAATGTAAAGCTAATGGTTTCAGCTTAGCTTCCATGTCCAAACACTTCATTTTAAAGATACCTTTATTAGCATATGCTTCGCATATCATACAACTTAATTGATCAGTCATATTAAGAAGAATTGTACAATCGTTACTACAAAAGATTTCTGAACATTTTCTTCTCAAAATCATACTCCACATCCTTCCTCACCATGTCCTTAGGTAATTATCAATCCAGTTACTCTCTACATAGAACTATGTACGTTGGATTTCATATACAGAAAAGCACACAAAACACTGACAAGAAGCAAACAAAACCTATAACAATGACTAGACAAAACATAGAGAAAAATCCCAGTCAAAAAGAAAGCAGGAAATAGTAAACGCTGAAAGAACCTTAAAATGGATCAAAAGGGAGAGTAAATGATAAAGTATTACATTTTAGTGTAATGGCATCTGCCACAATTGATTATAAAATTCTCTTTGATACCAAGGCTTTTCACAATTCTGTGCTTCCTATTTGCATTTTATTATTTGCAATCCTTAGATCACACTGGCTGGTGTATTTCTATGTGAACTTGGTTGATGCCTTGCCTACCTGGTTGCTTACTCAAAGACAAACCTTTAAGACCCCAGAGTCTATTCTTTCTGATAGCTGGATAACATCTGGCATTTTTTGTTAACCTTTGATCCCATAAATTCAATGATCTCTTCATAGGGGGGAATATAGAGTGCAGTCATACCGTAAGAATTAATTGTTCTTATATTAAGGCCAGAATTAAATGAGGGCCCAAAATATATTCATATAGCTATGGTTTATGTATGTCTTTGGTTCTATTATAGAAGACATTATCAATCATCCCCTGGGATGTAAGGTCACTAAATTGATAGTGTCATTAATTTAGCCAATGGCATGACATTTAAAACACTGTTAAGTAAAGGAAATTATACAAATATAGCCCACCTTTTTTATTAAAATACATGAATTGTTTATTTGCATAGATTAAACTTTTAAGTGACTGGACACTAGTCACACAAACAATGGGGCTTGGTGATAAGGCAAAATTTTTAATAACATTCATTCACAAAAGCAGAACCATGCATGTCATAAGAAAGCAAGGAGGGTATTAAAATTATAAATATATGATTGTCCTGGGTCACCATTCATTAGGCACTCTCAGAGCAAGAGATTCGAAACAAAGTCCAGCAACTGCCAATTCCACAACCTTGGGATTGTAGGCACCTGCGCCTTCTCATTCTAAGAAGTCCAAGGGAGTATGTTCTTTAACTCTTCTACAGAAATGACTTTGAAGTAAAGCCCTTTTGGGCTTAGTAGTTTCCACATTGAATCCTTCTTGCGTGGCTTATGAAGGAAGGACAGAGTCTAATGTCCCAGTAGTCAATAGCACATGGTCTCTGTCACTAAGGACTGGATAGAAACTAGGTCAAAAGTGTCCAATTAGGAACATAGTAGCAGCACATAACAAGGGAAAACTGCATTACTTGAAGTCAGGAAAGATTTGTGACAGAGTTGTATGTATCCTTTTGCCCTACTTAATCAATATGCTGAGGAAATGAGAATGTGGCAACAGAATTGGAGGAAGGGTTACTAACAAACTACACTCTGCAGAAAACACACCGTTGCTTGTTGAAAGTGAAGAGGACTTGAGGCACCTGCTACTGAAGATCAAGGATTGCAACTTTCCGTTTGGCGCATGACTCAATGTCAAGAAGACCCAAATCCTCACAACTCAGACCAATAGGTAACATCATGATAAATGGAGAAAAGGTTGAATTTGCCAAGGATTTTGTCTTGTTTGGATCCACAATCAATGCTCATGAAAGCGGCAGTCAAGAGGTGAAATGATGCAGTGCATTAGGTAAATCTCTGTCCAAGACCTCTCTAGAGTATTGAAATGCCTGGATGTTACTTTGAGGGCTAAAGCCATGATATTTTCCATTGCATCATATGCTTGTGAAAGTTGGACCTTGAACAAAGCAGACTGTTGGAGATTCAATGTGCTTGAATTCTGATGCTGGAGAAGATTATTGAAAGTACCGTGGACTGATCAAAGGACAGACTGATCTGTCTTGAAAGAAGTACGGCCAGGGTAGCAAGACTTCATCGTACATACCATCAGCATGTTGTCAGGAGAGTTCAGTCCTTGGAGAAGGACACCATGTTTCATAAAGCAGAGGAAGCCCCCCAAGGAGATGGATGGACACACTCATTGCAACAAGCTCAAGCATAAAAACAGCTGTGAGAATGGCAAAGGAGCATGCAGTGTTTCATTCTGTTGCGCATAAGGCTGCTATAAATTGAAACAGATGGAATGACACCTAACAATGACAATAGTAAGTGAGGTTGTTTGTTTGTTTGTTTGTTTTCCTGATAGGAAGTTGTTCTTCCTGGTTTACCCACTGATAGAAATGTAATCACATTTTTCTATGTCCTACCTGGTCTCATCGCCTCATCTTGACATGAATATCTAGTAAGGGTTCCTTATGCTAATCACTTTTGTAGGTGAGTCTGTTGATTTGGGGTGACCTTACACAGCGTTCAATGGCAGCAGCTGAACGGTCTTCTTCTCCCTTATCTTGAGAAAATAACCCGTTGAGGTGAGGTCTCCTCTGTTGAAGTGATTTTTAAGATGGACATATAAAGGAGGTGAAAAGGTGTTAGAGGACAGTAGACAGGCCCTCTCCTTATTGCTTGGTAGACTGGAATAAAAGATAACAGGTCCGTACACTTATGAAGGGGTTGTCCGTACACTTATGAAGGATTGCTCTAATCCTTTGCTAGAGAATTCTGTGCTATTTGATGTATGTCACAACAAAATGGCTGTTATAGTATCCTCAAAGGATTCTAACCAAGTTCTTTTTAAATATTATTTGAATTTAAGAATCAAAGAGAAGATCAGGGAAACATCAAACTGTAGGGTGTAAGTGGTCTAGTTTTTACAATAAAATGCTTATAAAACAGACTTTGTCACCCTGGAAGAATGAGGAGGTGCATTATATAATGAAGTGGGGGTGGAGGGGATTCTGGGTGTAAATTTTCTGGACTCCCCCCCTCATTTTTAAAAATCATTTTATTGGAGGCTCATCCATTTCTTATTATGATCAACACATACATCAATTATATGCAATCCACACTTGCACATTTGTTGCCATCATCATTCTTGAAACATTCTCCTTCTACTTAGGCCTCCACTATCAGCTTCCCATATTTCCCTTCCCTCCCCACCCCCTCTCCCCCACAAACCCTTAATAATTTACAAATTATCATTATTTGTCATATCATACACTGACTGATGTGTTCCTTCACCCACTTTCCTGTTGTCCATACTGAAGGGAGGAGGTTCTATGCAGATCCCTGCAATTGGTTCCCCCTTTCTACTCCATCTTCCCTCCATCCTTCTGGTATCACTACTCTCATCACTAGTCCTGAAGGGATCACCGGTCCTGGATTCCCCATGTTTCTGACTCCTCTCTGTACCAGTGTACATCCCCTGGTCTAGCTGGATTTGTAAGGTAGAATTGGCATCATGATAGTGGGTGGGAGGAAGCATAAAGAAGTAGAGGAAATTTATACCTTGACTGGCTCATCCCTCTGTAAGGGGATGTAAGGAGACCTCTCTGTAAGGGGGTGTCACTTCACCTATTGACGGGCTTTGGGTCCTTAATCTGTACTCCCCCTCATATATAATGATAGAATTTGTAGTTCTTTGATGCCTGATCCCTTCAACACCTCGTGTCACACAGACTGGTGTGCTTCTTTCATGTGGGCTTTGTTGCTTCTGAGCTAGATGAGCTAGATGTTTACTTTCAAGCCTGTAAGACCCCAGATGCTACATTTTTTGATAGCCAGGCACCATCAGCTTTCTTCACCACTTTTGCTAATGCACACATTTGTCCCCCCATTTTTTTATTGGGAGCTCTTCCAGATATTATAGCAATTCATAATTCTATTAGGTCAAGCATGATTGTACAATTGTTGACACCATCATTTTCAAAACATTTTCTTTTCTCTTGCATTCTGGCTTCAACTGTCCTTTATCTCCACCCTCTTCAACCCTATTTCCCAAGAATCCTTGTTATATTAAATATTATTATTACTGTTACACCCCACCTCCTTACACCATCCAATGTATACATTCACCTGCCGTTCTGTTATCTGTTCCCCTTGAGTGGGGCTATATAGTCATCATTACTGTCAGTTACCCATTCCCCCTCTCCTCCCTATTTCTGTACCCTCAGGGAATCATTATTATTTTTTTATTATTGCTGAAGGGTTTACCATTTTGGAGTTCTTTCTTCGAACAATCTTAATTATACAAATTAATATGTGCAGGTCTAGAAGGATTAAGGTAAAACTGAGACCATAATAATAGCGAGAGGAAATTTTAAATAACTAGAGGATAGCTATGTAGTTTAACACTATAATACTGCACCTTGGATATAGGATCCCTTCGGTGTGACCCTTCTGTGAGGAACTGTCACAGGTGGATTTTTTGTCTGCATTTTGCTTATGCTCCTTCATATCTATTTGGTTGCTAGTTTTTGAACTTCTGATACCTTTTCCTGTCTATGCCTGATGATCACACAGGATGTACTTCTTCCATGTTGGCTTTTTGGTTCCAATGCTGGATGACTGTTTGTTTAACTGCAAGCCTTTAATACCCCATCTGTTTTATCTTTTGATAGCTGTGTCCCATCAGCTTTCTTTACTACATTTGCTTATACACCCATTTGTGTTCAATGATCTTGTCAGAAAGGTGAGTGTCATACATTCCCACATTATAATAACAAACTGCTTTTTAATTAAAGAAAGATTAAAGTAGATGCCCAAAGTTCATCTGCTTCCTTGTTGCATACATCTATCTTTATACTTATATATAAATATTTGTTTACATATATATATTTATACCTATATATAATTTTTACTTTCTTGTTCTTTCCTCTATTTTTTCTTTCTTCCTGCTCCACTATCATATTTGTCCGTTGTTCACCTCTCAGTAATTACTCTGATACATTTCTTGATCAAATATGACCAGCAGTGCTACCCTTTCCTCACCATCATGCTTAGATTCCTTGCTATTCCCCAATCCCTGTCATTATTGCCTCATAGCTCCACTCCCTCCACCTTCTCCTCTCCTGTGCTGCCCTACCCCAACCTTCAGTCCTATTGCTATTTCTTTGGGATTATTTATCTTGCCTATCATATAGAGGTAGGCACCAAAAGAAAAAGAAAAGAAACTCACACACACACACACACACACAAGATTCCATGCAGATAGTGTCAAGTCTAACTATTGTCCTGACCCCAAGTAGATGCACATCTCTCTGTGAAATAGTGAGCAGACCCTGATAAAATGCATCAGTTCACTCCCCTTTTCTTTCAGGGATCCATCTCTCAGGACCCGCTTATCCAACAGCACTTAACCCTTTTAGCCCTCAGCATTTGTGTCCGAGGAGCCTGCCTTCTAAAAGACCCCCTTGCTCCTCCTGAAGTCAAGGCTGGAGTAATCTAGTACTCCACCCCTCACCCCATTGTACTTTTAACTTTCAGTGTGGTCCCCTGTGAATGTCTCCTCACCAGTCCAGATGAGGTGCCAAGCACAGTCCCCCAAGTCAAATGTCTGCGATTGAGATTCCTTGTGACCTTCATGTCTTTACTTCCATTGCTGGTCTGTGGCACTCAACTCCTGGTTTGCCCCGTGTGGGCTGGTCAGCCTATTCTCCCTGAAGTGTACCTTCAGTGCTGTCCTCTATAGCATTGTCATCTAGAGAAGTGGATTTTTTATAAACAGTTTTATTGTCACTTCATCCACATGACCTTCCTTGCCTTTTTCTTGCCAAGGTCGTTTTTACACTTATTCCCAGATAAAACTTAGACAGCCACTGAATAGGACACACGCACTAGAAAGTTCCTTCTTGCTAAGCTTCAAACTTGGCCTTCAAGTGAGGGCTGTTCTCAGCTGGCTACACAGCCACCCAACTTACCTTACCAAGGCTTGAGAGCAAGGTGGGTGAGACTTTCCGTCTAGCTACCTTTGATCACCTCGAAAGGATTTCTGGTCTGATAAAGTACTGGGCCTGTGAAAGAAGAGACCTCTCTATGAGATGGATTGACAACATGGCCACAACCCTGGGAGGAAGCATAATCACAGTTGATAAAAAGTGGCCCAAGACCAAGCAAGGTTTTGTTCTGTTATATAAAAGTCTCGGTGAGTCAGAATGGACTCAGCCCAATTAACAACATCTGTTATCATCTTTAGCGGGTGCAGGGTCAGGGCAAGCTGCTCCCTGAGGTTACCAGCCTGATGCCACAGCACGTTATCAGCTGTACACCAGACTTTGCACAACATAGAGCCAACTGAGCGCCTGCCTCTCGGTGGCCCTCAGTCAGTCGCCAAGGGTCCAGGGGACATTACCAGGGACAGAGTGGGCTTGGCTCTGGCTCTAACAGAGAATCTGTCTACATTGGGTAGAATTAGTCTCCTTCAATGGCACAGAGGTAAAGTGACCAGATGTTCCACTTTTTAACAATTTAACAATGTCCCGTGACATTTTGAAATTAAAATAAATATGTTACAATACTATTATTTGCGTTCTATGAAAAATTTTGTTGCTCCATATATACCAAATTTATATATATATATATATATAAATTTTATTGGGGGCTCTTACAGCTACTACAACATTCAGTACATCATCTGTATCAAGCACATTTGCACACATGTTGCCACATACATTTCCCAATATTTTCCACTTGAGTCTTTGATACAAGCTCCTCTTTAAAAAAAAACAAAAACAAAAACCTCCCCTTTCCCCTCCCCCCCTTTTTAAAAAAATTATTCATTTTATTGGGGGGGCCCCGTACAACTCCCATCACAATCCCTAACAACATCATTTGTATTCAGGCCACTTTTACACACCCATTGCCATCATCACTCTCAAAACATTCGCCCTCCCTCCAGGCCCCCATTATCAGCTCCCTATATTACCCTTCCTCCCCCCCTTCCCCTTGAACGCTTAGTAATTTACAAATTATTTTTTCATCCTGTACACTGCACAATGTGTCTCAACACTCACTTCCCTGTTGTCCGTGCCCCAGAGAGGAGGCTATGTGTAGATCCCTGAAGTTGGTTCTCCCTTTCTATTCCTCCATCCCTCCACCCTCCTGGTCTTACCACTCCTATTACTAGTCTTGATGGATCATCTATCCTAAGTTTCCCATGTTTCCAACTTCACTGTACATCTCCTGGGCTAGCTGGATTTATGTGGCAGAATTGGGGTCATGATAACAGGTGAGAGGCAGCATGGGAACTAGAGGAAGGTTGCATATTTCATAGCTCCTACCCTGTATCTTAACTGACTCATCTCCTCCCTGTAACCCCTCTGTAAAAGGATTAGACCAAATTTTTAATCAAGAGCGCCTTCCCCCCCCTTCCCTGGTTAATGGTGTCCCACTTAAAATGTGGTCACTTTACACGGAGGCTATGTCTGACCTCCTCTGATTTCCCCAGGAGAAAGGAGAATCAAACTCCACCTCTGCCAAAGGATTCCTATGAGACAGAAGTCAGACCTGCCTCCACCCACCAATGTTCTTCATTATATTCTAACACCACCTGGCCCTTAACTTTGCTGCTGGGTTTGTTGTAATGGCCAAAGAGGAGTCACAGACAAAATTAACAATTAAGGTGGTAATTAGAAAAGGTAATTAGAAAAGGTGATAAGTCAGGATCAGCAATATTAAGGATACTTTTGTTCCCAGTGCTTCTCAGCTGTGCTGGTGAGCCTGTCTCTCTCCCTCAGCCTAGGCCACATGGTTCCTTGTACTCTGTCTTACTCCAGCAAGTGTCACAAAGTTGCTGGCGTGCTTTAAAATGCCCAAAGGTGACTTCACTCTGTAGACCAACCACCTGTTTGAAGGTGCTAAGTGTTACTCATGCTGTGGTCTTGTATGTGGTCTCTACTGCCAGAGCCACCACGTCTCCTCCCAGCGGTCTCCAGTAGATTCCACTCCTTGCTCTTCTATCAGGATCATGATGTCTTTGTTCCTGCTCCGAAGATGCCATACTTTACACCCAGTAGAAGAGTCACCTTGACCGATCTCTTTGTGCCCATTCCACACAGCATCCTTTCATAGGTGCACCCAGGAATTTGGTGGGAGCTACAGAGACTAAGGAGAGAAAAGCTTTATCGAGTCACTTCCCTTCACCACATGTGGGGAACAGAAACATTTCTCCCAAGCTGTCTCCCCCAAATATATGCCTAACTTAAGCTGCTTGCTGCACGTGGCATATGACTATACACTTGGAGGTCAACCAAAGCAGGTCAGAAGCGAGTCTCCCTAAGGATTCTTAGCTCTCCATAGCAATCAGACTGTATAGCCTGCCCCACCCTAAAGTAGGTCCACTCCCTTCTGCTAAGGATAGCAGTAGAGCACTTCTTTACAGGACACAAGGAGGTCAAGCCCACCCAAGGATGATCAAGGTTCGGCTGCCATTTTGGGTCTAAGGCCCACCTATCTTGTCACATGTGTACCCTTAGTCCCTCCCTTTGGTATTACGTGTACATCCCTAGCCCATTCCTGTGATGCAGATGCTGATTGTACATCCCTTGTCTGTGGCATCCCCAAAGTAAAATTAAACGTTGGTGAGCAATAAACAGGAGGACTCTGTCTCAGCCACCTCTCTGTCCCTGACTTCCGTCCCTCACCTCTCTGCTCCCTTCCCCCATGTCTTCTCCACCTACTCTCTGTCACTCCATGTCAACCACCAAGCAGGACTGAGGTGAGCACGCTACCATGATATGTAACTAACTCTATTATTTCTCTCTTTCTCATGCTCTCTATGACTTTACTATAATCATTAATGAATTATCGCCATGCAATTGCACCTACTGGGCCTTGATATAAATGTGAGACAACCACATAAAGCAGCGAGAAGATCATGTGCGCCAGTCTTTAAGACTTCTCGGATAATCTTGGCGTTCTGATGAGGCAAAAGAACAGACTTTGGAGTCAGAGTAATCTCTGTTCCAGCCCTGACCCTTTCTTCTTATATAAAAAGATGAGAAACAGTCATGCCTGCCCATAGGGATACTCTGAGGGTTAAGTGCAAGACCTAACTAGTGTCATGTATTGCACAAAGTTGGCACATGATTCAGTTTAATTCTTGTTTTAATGTTTCTTTTCAAAATGTACCCTAATACAAAAGTATCCTAATTCAAAATACATCCTACTGTACTAATTGGATGTAAGAAGCATTGAGGAAATATTTCTGGAATGGCCTGACATGTTTACCAAAGGAGGGGAAGTTTCTTTGTTATTTAGGTGGGTCCTAAGAAAGAAATATAAACAATCTGACATTGTTTACATTATGAAATAACAACAGATATTACTAACCTACGGACTAAGATTAAAATATACTATTAGGTGTACAGAAAAGGAAAGAAAATAGGGGAAAGAAGTTGTCATTTCAGCATCTACTATACACCAGGCAAGGTGACAAATTTTCTGCTGTTTTGTCCAAAGGTAAAATACAAACAAACGATATCTCAAGACTTCTATATTCTACATAATGAGAACAAAGAGACATACTAGATTTGATCTCTAGAAAATAAGAAATATCTTCCTTTTTCCCTTTCACCTTGTTATATGTGTCTAAAACCTCATCTTGATTCTTTAGAACCCTCCAATCCTCTGTCCCAGAGCTCCATCCCTTGCTGACATGATCTTCAGGCATAAAGTGCTCTGGCTTAGTTGGAGAGACAAGTGGGGGTGTCTATTCCTTGGGTTTCTGCCTGAGTTCAGACCCTGGTGGGCCCTTCCTCTCCGGCCATTTTCAAGGAGGATTTCTTTATGGCCTGTTTCAATTAAATTATCATTGTTTTTAATTGCCACTGAGTTCACTCCAACTTATGATGACACGATGTGTAACACAGCCTAACAGTTCCATAGGATTTCCAAGGCTCTGATATTCCCAAAGGAGCCCTGTGTCATAGTGGTGATGAGCTGGGCTGCTAACCAGAAGGTCACCAGTTCAAAACTCTTAGCCACTCCATAGGACAATGATGAGGTTTTCTACTCCCATAAAAAGCTAAAATCTTGGAAATCCACAGGGCTAGTTCTACCCTGACCAATAAGGTCACTATGAATCAGACTCAACTCAATAGAAGAAACATCGGTTTTGTTTCACCTTTCTAAAACCGATAGTCGGACTCACCATCTGAGGCACCTCTGAGTGAGTTTGAAACAATATTTTGGCTAGTAATTGAGTGTGGAATGGTTTGTGCCACCCAGGAGACCCCTGGAAATCCCAAGGAATGTTTTACTCAATTCTGGCAAAAAGGAAAGGGCAAGCCTCCTTTCTGGGGTTGTACATGATTTCATCTGTGACCTTCAGAGCCTAAAAAAGAAAACCAGGTTGATTCATAAACAACCAGGGACCAAAATACTTTTGATTTCCTTTTATTGTACTTCTGGGAACCAACCAACTATGTCCAGAGTTCTGAGTGACTGGAAGGTTGTTTTTTAAAACTGATTCAGAAACTGTACCACATTTCTAGGCTACTCATTTGGGCATTTGCAGGTCTATTTTTTGCCCCTCGATTGATAAAGAAGAGGAAGTTGTTCATCTCCAAAGAAAGAAACCAATCCGTGTCCCAAGTTGCCATTGCTCCCAGGCAAAGAAAAAAACACAGAAGGAAGACTGGATAAGTCTCACACCTTAAGCAGACCCCAAATGATGAGAGGCAAACCAAAACAAAGCCAAGTTCATTAGTCAAGTTCATCCCAACTATAACAATTGTAGAACAAAGCAGAATGGCTCCCTAAGATTTTCAAGACTGCTGACCATACAGAAGCAGACTGCCACATTTTTCTCCTATGGGGTACCTTGTAGGTTCCAACAATGAATCTGTTAGCTCACAGTCAAGCATGCCACCACTCCACCAGGAAGGCATTTTCAATGAAAGGCAGAGAGAATACATTGCAGACTTTGATATGCTATGGGTCTTAGTATTTAACCTGAGGTACCTGAAATATGCCCTGTGTTTCAGCAAAAAGGATTTGAAGATGATATATTAAACAAAATCCAAAAATAAGCAAAGAAAACAATCAAGAATTATTGTAGTCATACCTCCCATTTCTATAACATTCATAGTGTTTAGGGCTTTTTCATCAACGTTACACAATGAGGTTTAAAAGGTTTGTGGGAGAAAGATGGAATTAAAAGATGGAGTTTTTGTGACGCCTCTTGCATTCCTCCATTGGTTCAACATAATACAGCTACTGTTATAGGCAGTCCCATTTCTCATAATTTTGTGGTTGAAACATTGTTTTTGTTCTAGGGAAAGGAAAAGCAGGTAGTCAAAAAAAAATAGGAAAAGACTTAAGACCAAACAAGGCCACAAACTTAGCCTTGAGAAACAGATTAAGAAACTATCTATGGCATGTTTCAGCTCAGAAAGCTGCACACTGTCATTATCATTATGGGACACAAAGTATTGAAAATAATAATTCCTAAACATTTCCTCACTCTGGCTTTACAAAAGTCAAAACCTGAACTACAAGCGCTACCCAAAATATGTCGATCACCAACCATACCTTTCTTTCATGGTTTTTCCAGATAGACTTGAACTTGCAACTCTGCAGCCAACAGCAGTGTGAGTGAATCATTTGTACCACAGAAGGACAACCTAGTACCACATGCTTATAATTTTATCTGTCAAAACCAAAAGTAAAATCTTCTGAAGTAATTATCTCTCTTTTTTTTTCTTTTGCATCACTGCCCTGGTGAGAGTAGGAAGCCCAGCTTTGCTCCTGGAGTGCTGCTGCTGGATTTGAACTGTCAACCCTGTGGGCCTCAGTCCCGCACAGAACCACTGCACCACCAGAGCTCAGCTTAGTTATCTCTTAATTAGAAATAGAAGGGTTCATTCTGTTTGGGGGGGTGTTTTATTTTGTGATACACACATAGTTGCAAGACCTTTATTTATTTTTGCAAATAGGCATGCTAAAATATATTTTTAAATGAGTAGTAAAAGTTTCTAAGAACAGTTCAATTTCATAGCTAGAGATTTGAGTGGATAGCCTCCCAACACTACCCCACCCAAAGAGCTGATTTTCTGCATGCTTACTGGAAATTTGATTATTTGTTGTGCTTTCATTTTTCATCTACAAGAGGTGGTAGGATAAACATACTTCTCTCAGAAGGCAAAGAACCAGGAGTTGTAGTATTCCTGTGTCTGGTGATATGTTTAACTTACCAATAACCCCCAAATGCCAGGCCATTGCTCTTGAGCTAATTCCAAATCGCAGGATCTTTATAAAACAGAGTCAAATTGCTCCATAGCATTGCTGAGGATGCAACCCTGTACAGAAAAGTTGACGGATTCATCTTCTGTGGGGAGGCTGATGGGGTTGAACCACTGACCTTTCAGTTAGCAAGATCTAAAAGGAACAGACCCTGGAAACTTTTTGGAACACACCTTTGCTGGTCGCACAGTGGGTCACAATGCGTCAGAAGGGACTCTGCGGCCCTGGTTTAGCTTTGATTTGAGGCTCCACATTGGGCTGCTATTCTCCAGGCTAACGTTTCAAACCCCTCCTCAGCTGCTCCTCTGGAGAACAAGGAAAATTTCCAGTCCTGAAGAGTTTACAGGATTACAGTGAGTGAGAATTGATTTGATGGCGGGGTGGAGAGGGTATCTCTTCTAGGGGGTCAGTATTCAATAACAAAACCAAAAATAAATAGAGTCGCTTTGATCCCTGCAAAACTCTTTAAGATCTCCAGTCCTATCCACCTTCCATGAAAACATTCACCTCAACAACCATCATGTCGATCTGCTCAAATGCAAACCACAAGAATGTGCTTGAAAAAAATGTGTAACAGTCAAATCACAAGGGTTTTGCAGTGATGCTTGAGAAAGAATGAAGTAAATATTATCTGTCTGGATCTCATAAGCAGTTGCTAATCCTAATAAAACCATCCAAGTCTGCTATGGGTGGGGCACCTGGGTATCAAAGCCTTGAGACTGATACCGAAGGAGGCCTGCCTGTTGGTCCTAGAGACGTTTTTAAATTCTCAGTAAATATTTTAAGAATGATTCCTTTGTTTTTATGTGTCCTAGATTACCATAAACAGAGTCCATCCAAACAGGACATTTGTATCTCTGTCCGGCACTCATCCTATTCTGTCTGGCATTGAAATGCGTGCCTTCATCTTAGAACCATCTGATCGCTGAGAGAAACATGTATTTCAGGCTCCACTCAGTACCCTTGACTCTCCTCATCCCCCCAATCACTCTATTCCGTTTCTTGCCTGAGGCAAGTACTTTTTAAAAAAAATAGTTGAACTGAATGGAGCTGACTCGAATTTTAGCTGAGTGTTTTTTAAATCTCACTAGCTGATTAAGAGTGAAAGCATTGAGAAGAGTTTACAAATTACTAAAAATGGTGGTATTTTACTGAATAGTGGTATTTTTACTGGAAAGCTGCAAGTTCTAGCCTAGAATGGATTATGTCTGTCCCTAATGAAGTAGAGGTGAGTACTATTAAAATGTCCCCATCAACCCCCTTTTATTAACTGCTTTGTCATCATCAAGGGAGATCCATTTGGAATTCACTCAAGGCTCCACATTTGTGAGAGAGGCGTTTACACTTGACCCTAGCCAGAGTTTTTTGTGGCCAAGGTTCAGCTTTATTTTGCAAATTTCAAAATATCCGGATCAATATTCATTTACAAACGCTTTCTCCAAACGTGCTTTTAATAACATAGCATCTTTCTTAATAAAGTCTGGACTTGGGGGAATGTTTGATTCCGTGCAGAAGCAGACGGTGTGGGGAAAGGGAAAAGATGGAATTATTATCTTAGAAGTAAGAGAGGTGTGGCCGGTGGTGAAAGAGATGGCAGCCTGCTCACCTGGGAACCCGAATCCCTTTACCTTGACTTCAAGGGTCCCCTCGACCCTTTAGTATCTGTCCTGTGCGGTTTAAGGGGAGGGACGCCTGCACCTTTGCCACCACATGTCGCGCGCACGTGACGAGGTCAACATGACTAGGCTGCCAGCTCTGAAGTCAGCGGTCCTACTTTGTGGCCCCCTCCGCTTTGCGCCGGCAAAGCAAACCCGGGAGCGCCCTCTGCAGCAGGGACCCGTGAGGTGCCCTCGAGCCCGCTGCCCTCCGCAGGGACTCAGACTGATGCCACCCAACACAGCAGAACCAAAGGAAGCCCCCCCTGGCTGATGCCAGGAACACCTAGCAGGGTGGGCGAGGGGGAGGCAGAACGAGTGCCCAACCGTGCAGCAGCCTGGTGCTTTATTGTGTAAGAGAGTGGATGTGTGTTCAAGGGAGTGGGTGCTTGTATTCCCCAGAACTTTCTCCTGTAACAGCAGGGGCTGCCTTAGCACATTCTCCTTGGATTTCGGGTTTTTTTTTGTTTTTTGTTTTGAAGGTGGGAACTGTGCTGCGGGAAGGTCATCCAGAGAGGAGGGAGAAAACCATAAGCAGCGCAGCCCTTTGCTTGCCCAGGCTCCCCTCCTCCGCCCCCACCCCCCACCCCACTGCGTTCTCAGGCTGCCCGCACCCTCCGCATTCCTTGCACAGGGTCCTGGCCAGCTTGAGGCGGGAGGGTGGGGGGTGGGGAGAGGAGGGGTGAAGGGCCGCACGTTGATTGGTGCCACTCGGAGCGGGGATGAACCGCGGGGCTGGAAGGAAAAGGGCAGCGCCCGGTGAGGAATTGGAGAGCTGTGAAATGTCATTGGCAGGTAGCCCTGACGCCTTTAAGAAAATGTGAAGTATGCGCACTGCAGACAAAGGGGACGCACTGTAAACACGGCTCAATAACCCTTTCAAAGGAGGGGCCGGGTGAATTTACCTTTTAGAGACTCTGGGTCACCCTGCCTTACACTGAAGAAGGAGAGAAATGGCCCTAACACCTTAGCATCTTGACTGCCTAACACATAGGACAAAACTGGAAGGTGGCCAAGACGGTCAAGGAAAGGTGACCTGGACCACTCAGCAGAGGCATGGGTGTGGAAGACGATCTGATGACTCTCACAAGAGAATTCAGGTCTTTCCCCTGAAATAATCGAGGGTATTCTTTATTGAAGGGTAGCTGAGTAGACTCAGATTCTCCATAACCTCCAAATCAAATATGCAAGGACTTTCTACCTCCCACCTTCCTCTACTCCCCGCCCCCCCAGACACACACACACACACACACACACACACACACACACACACACACACACACACACACCTGCTCCCCATCTACACAGAAGTAGCCTTAAGTGTTAACAGTGTTTAAAGTACTTTAGTCAGATTCTCCTGGAGACATAACCGTTGGGCATGGCTTGTTAAGCAGGAGTTGGGAATGTGTTTGAGAGAGTGCAAGCTTCTAGAGCTTTGTTGAGGGGGAGAGAGAAATACTGACAATTAGAATAAAGGAATGAAGGAACCGGTAGTCACCAATTGACCTTAGATTTAAAGGAAAAATAAACACTTAAAAATGAAACTATGCAACTAGCTTCTTAAATACTCATAACATTTTAAAAAACTGAAACACTTGAAACGGCCACCCCATATTGGAGTTATTTATATATCTGTCTTTCTGACGAGGCTGTCAGATCCTAGAACAGAGCATTATTTATTTTCTACTTTCCATAGTATTTCTCATGTATATGTATTTTCTACTTTCCATCATACCAAGCACAGTGTCCTTTATAGAACAAACAACTAATATCTCCTGATTTGAAAATATGATCTTTAGCAAAAACAAAAAGAAAAGGGGGTGGATTGGGAGGAATGAGAGAAGTGATTAAGGATCGAAGAGTTTGACATTATGCAAGTTAGAATTGTTTCCTCTGGCAAAGCAATTTCCAAATAAAGGCCTATAGAGAGACAGATTTATAAAGAAAAGCCAAATCCTTGAGGGAATCAAGAGAATAAATCTAGGTAAAAACAAAATACCAGACACAAAAAAAGTATCTGTTTATATATCATAATATTCATCATCCTTATATGCAGATAATTCCTTTCTACCACCACCACTCTCAACACACACACACACACACACACACACACACGAGCTCATTTGGGATGACTTAGACACCAGCCTATCAGTAGAAGGCAATGGGTAAATAGTGAGAAGCATTCTAAGCCCAGATATCTGACAAGGGAGGCAGCTAATTGTGAGGTGTGAGGGGGTTGGGCTGGTTGATGATCTAAGACTAGAATAGTGGTGGAAGCCACTAGAACAGAATATTTTTAAGAGAGGCCTGAGTGGAGGGACACATCTCTAATTCATGAATATTTATCAGAAAATATATTTTTCTCTAAGGACAACTAATATGACACACAACCATTCCGTGTCATAAAAGAAACCATCGGGTCCTATTAGAAAAATCATCCAACAAGAGCTTCTACCAGGACACCAGATTTGGGGGTTATCCCAGGGAGCAGAACCACAATGAATTCACTTCTGGGCCTAGCACCAATTTCCACATATATGACCAAGCAAACATCACATTTGAATTTGGAAGGGGAAAAAAAAGGCAGGAAGGAGTGGAAAGTGGAAGCAAAAGGAAGGTAGGAAGCGAAGGAGGGAGGGAGGAAAGAAACAAGAAACAAGCACCCTTGGAAAGGGTCCAAAGAAAACCAGAAAAATCATGACTAAAGCTGAACGAATCACATCAATTCAAGGAGGTACTCTTGGTCAATTAGGGTAGGAGGGATGGAGAAGCTAAGTGATGATAACTGTTTTTACATTTTTAAATAATTCTTTTTGAGAAAACCATTGACTAATGACTAATTCGCCTGCAAACAGAGTGACAAAGACAAATGCAGTTAAGTTACAAAAAGAGGAACTTGGGCATAAAGACAGCTTGTCATTAAGGGTAATTGAACAGGTTCCTATAGGAGTTTACATACCTTTCATCCCTGCTGATGTTTCAGAAGGCAATTCGTATTTGTCTTAGTTGGATTAGTTATAGACCTATCTGAGGCAAAAAGGTGGAGGCAGGAACCTCTTCTCCCTTTCTGGTCTCTGATTTTATTCAATGTTCTATTGCTTATCTTCTAAATGTGCTTGTAATAACCTGCCCTCTTGCTAGCACCTTCTTGTAAATGAGATGCCTATCTGTGTTTATCCCAGCTAAATAAACGGAATTCAATAAAACCCATCCTGGGTTATCCTCCATGAGAGTTATAACTCCACTAACATGCTACTGCTGCTACTGTTACCTAATGTTTTAACTGCTCCTTGGGGCTTGAGTTCTGCTACCTTTTTGTCTATCTAAGATAAGAGGCTGTCTGGAGTCTGTTCAGTGTTATCGCATAACACAGAGTGACTTTTTTATGGAAGGCACTCCATGCGTACCTCTGCACTGATGCAAGTTTTATTGAAATGCACGCAGAGGCGGTGTGTCTGTGCATGCACACACACATACACATATATCAAAGAATACCCAGCCATCTTTAATATGTCTGAAGTATGTGTATGTGTTACAGGCATCCTGGTGGTGTCATGGTTAAAGCATTTGACTATTTGAACCCACCAGATGCTCTGTGGGAGAAAGAGGTGACAGTCTGTTCTGTAAAGATAGAGGGTCTTAAAACCCCAAGGAGGCAGTTCTCCTCTGTACAAGCAGGTTGCTTGCTATAAGTTGATTTCAACTTATTTGGGATATATGAGTTTGTTTGTTTTCAGATAAGGGCCTAATGAAAAATAAACTCATGAAGTCACTCTCTCAGAGTTGGCTGATAATCTGTAATAATCTGTCAGACTGGTATGTCCTGCATTGTATCCATTTGTCTTAGAGAAGTCATTGTTTTCTGAAATAGTGCCGACTCAGTGGCATCCAGCTCTGTGGCACTGACAGACCCAGCCTCAGTTCACCTCTGCCACTCCAGGTGCCCCAAGGTGCAGCCAGACTCAGCCCTGAGATCCCCAGACACCTGGTCCTTCACAGATTTCTAAATGGGGGTGCTCTGAATGTTGGAAAAGGCCTAATGAAATCAATACAGATACTCTATATTGTTTCCACTGAAAGCTTTAAGGCAAATTCGATCTCTTCTTAATTTCTACACAAGTTGTTCAGTGACAGCGCTTATATTCATCACCATGTGTCAGCCTTCTCAGTGACTGTGTTGTCCTCACTACATTTCTCGTACTCGCCTTTCTACGTCCCTGTTGCATTCCCATCTTCACTAAAGCAGTTGTTGACCTTTTGGTCTCATGTAGATTTTGAAAAAACGGAGACTTGTCCTCAGGAGTAATATCCTTTATCTTGTATACAAATAGATAATTCCACCAAAAGGTGCCTTCAAATAACAGTTTTGATTCAAGGTTTGTAGCGTGTCTTGGTGTGGTATTCTTGAGAGACCCCAGTCTCAATTTGTCCAAGACTCCTGAATTTTCAAGAATTTGTGTTCTGACCCTTTTTTTCCCCTCCCATGGTATCCAGGTCCATATTTTGCTCTAATCAGACTACTCAGTGGTTGTGACTACGCACCTTCTAATTCTTCCCATCTCACAGGAACTGAAACGATGACTTATGTAGCTTTATAGACTAATTTTTTTCTCTAAGATTTTGCTCCTAACAAATAATGAACAATAGTTGTTTCTTACATAGCTGCTTGCAAGCCTTTAAGATCCCATGTGATACTCACGTCACTAGGATACGAAACGCGGTGGAGTTCCTTGACTACGTTGTCCCATGAGCTTAAGCACGTAGGTCTTCAAATCCCATAAATCATTTTCTGAAGGTGTGTAGTAGTTACAGATTCTGGCGTAAGTTTGAAACTTGAGAGGATTAACAGTGAAGGGGTGGAGTCTAGCCTGTCAATTGGGTCCTAGCCAATGAGACTTCTGTGTTGACATGGCCCTCTTCAGAGGATGCTGGGAACTCCAGTGATTTGTTCCTATGAGGACGAAGCTCACTACGCTGATAGACCCAGTGCTCTGAGAAATGGAGGAACCATATGGAGACCCCTGCCAGACCTTAGACGCTTACACTACCACAGGACCCAAAGACGTTCTACCCTCTAGACTGTGATCACCCTGCATTTGTTTTTCTTGCATGTGTTTCATGAGTCTGAAGAGGACTTTATAGATTGGTACCAGACATATGGACTAATATCAGACTTATGGCTTGGACTGGACTGGGTTGAGATGCTTTCTTAATGTACAATTACCCTTTATATAAAACTGTCTCTTAAACACATATGTGTGTTTATGAATCTGTTTCTCTCATCTACTCAAACTAACACAAAGTGTTTCATCCTAAGTTCTATCTGTAATTGTGTTCTCAATGAATATATATGCAGGCATGCATGTCAATACAGATATGTACATAGCTATTGCTAGCTGTGAATGCAAATACTCACCTGTACCTAATACACACATATATTCTTATATACCTGTATGCCTTATGATGCACTCATTTTTTGGTTACTGCTGTATTTTTGACAAATTATGGATGTCATCTTCTCAGCACAAACCCTTTCTCTTGATTTCTTCTTAATGTAATTATCTACTGTGATCTATCTGTGCTCCTTGTACCCACATTGTGTCCTCCTTCTCCTACCCCCCACAATGATAAGCATCTGAATTTGTGAGAATAAGCCCCCTCTCCCTACCATCCTTAATAATGATCAAGAAACATTGGTCTCTGCACTGTGTTCGTATAAAAGAGGGACCTTAAAAGACTTGTCTTGATGGGATTGACTTATGTCACTGAATGTTATGCTGTCCAGATGCATCCATGTTAGAGAATGTTGTGGAATCTTTACTGTTGCATAGTATTCTTCATATGGATGCACCACTCTTTGCTTACCCATTCATCTGTTGAAGGACATTCAGGGTCTTTTCCTTTTTTTATTAAGGCGTTTTTAATCACCTCTCATGCTTGTGAAGACTGGACAATGAACACCAGAGAGGAATTGGTGCGTTTGAATTAAGGTCTTGAAGAAGAATATTGACAATTCCATGGACTGCCGGAAACACAAGTAAAGAAGTATAGCTAGAATTCTCCTAAGCAGTAAGGACAGTGAAATTTTATTTAATGCTATTTTGGACATGTTATCAGGATAAGTAGGGATTGATCAGTTACTAATAAAAGACATCATGCTTGGTATAATAAAGGGTCAGAGAAAACGAGTGTGATCACAACAGCGGGTTCAAACAGAAGAATGATTCTGAGAATGGCTCTAGATGAGGCAGAAATTTTTCTGTTATAGGAATGGTTCACAATGAATCAGAACCAACTTGATGGCACCTAACAGCAATAGCTGTTTATTAAAAAGATTGCTTCTCCATCGAATGGATTTTGAACACTTGTTTAAAATCAGTTGTCCATGAAGGAATGAATTTATTTCTGGGTTCTCAATTGTATTCCACTGGTTTAAGTGTCTCTCATTGAATTAATACCAGTCTGGTTTAAGTCCATTGTAAGTTCTGAGTTGGGGATTGTGAGGCTTCCTACATTGTTCTTCTTTAGTAGGACTTAAAATAGTTGGGGTCTTTTTTCTTCCATTTAAAATTAGTCATTTGTTTTTTTATATCTTTTGCATGGTTGCTGTTGGGATTTGCATTTAATTTGCATTGTATCCGCAGTGGCAGTTGTTGGGTATTATCAAGTTAGCTCAAAAAAAAAAGTTAGCTTCAACTCACATTGCATCTTATGGTCCAACAAATACAGTAGTTTTTTTCTTTTTTGAAAGCTAGCAGAGTATTGTAGATTTTAGCAATAAGGCCTTTGTCTAATGTGTCATTGCTAAAGATGTATTCTCAGTCTGTGGCCTCTCTTATAAATCTTTTTGGTGAATTACTTCAATGCACATAGATGTTTTATCTTCAGTATAGCCAACTTGTCAATCCAACTCGTCTGTCTTTGTGTCTTTCCCTATTTCTGATAACCTGTGTATTCCCTGCGTCAAAGTTCTCATGTTGGTCCCAATTCCCTCATTGATGTCCCTAATACTTTGAGGCTTTTCCTTGAGGTCTATGATCCATCTTAAGTTTATTTTTGTGCATGAAGTAAGCTAAGGGTCTTGATTCATTTTTCTGTAGGTAGATATCCATTTTTTCAGCAACCCTTGTTGAAGAGGGCATCTGATTCCCATTTTATGTTTTTTGGGCCCTTATCAAAGATCAGTTGACTGTATGCTGATGATTTTATTTCTGGGTTCTCAGATTTTTTCCATTGCTCTATCTGTCATTATACCAATCCCATGCATTTTTCACCACTTTGGCTATAAAATATGTGTTAAAGTCAGGTAACACATTGTGTCCTTCTTCTTGCGGGTTTTCTGCTAATTCGGGGCTTCTTCCATCTCCATATGAAGTTGGTAATCAGTTTTTTCATTTTTTGAAAAAAGATGAGGGTAATAGTATCAGGAGTGCATTGAATTTATATTGTGCCTTGGGCAGAACTGACATCTTTACTTTATTGAGCCTTCCAATCAACAAGCATGGAATATTCTTCCATTTGTTGAGGTCATTCTTGGTTTCTTGTAATAGTGCTCTGTAGTTTTACTCATATAAATCTCTTTGTTCTTTTAGACAGGTATACTCCTAGATATTTCCATTTGTATTTGGCTATTGTGAGGGGTACCACATTTTTTATTTCCTCTGTAGTCTTATCTGATGTGTATAGCCGTCTAATAGACTTTCGTTTGTTGGTCTTGTGTCCTGTCACTCTACCATATTCTTCTATTGGAGCTTTTGGGATTTTTCACATATAAAATCATATCATCTGCAAATAGCGATAGTTTCACCTCTTCCTTCCCAGGTGAATACTTATGATGTCTTTTCTTTGTCTTATGCTGTTAGCTAAAATCTCCAATACGATGTTAAATAAGAGTGGGGACAAGGGTAATTGTTATCTGGTCTCCTTTTCAGTGGGATTGTGTTACCTTTTCTCCACTGACTACCACATTGGCTGTTGGTTTTTCATATATAGCTTGTATTATATAGCGGAATTTTTCTTCCATTCCTATCTTCTTGAATGTCTTAAACAGGAATTGGTGTTGGATGTTTTCAAATACTTTTTTCATATCTATCAATATTATCATGTGGTTCTTATACGGTAAATGATACTAATGGTATCATTAGTATGTTGAACCATCCCTGCCTTGCTGGTATGAATCCCACTTGATCATAGTGAATTATTTGTTTTATATACTTTTGTACTTCATTTTGTACTCTATTCATTAAGGATTTTTGCATAATGTTCAGTAAGGACATTGGTCTGTAGCTCTTAATTCTTGGGGGATCCCTGCCCAA
This sequence comes from Nesogale talazaci, assembly GCA_004026705.1. NCBI lineage: Eukaryota > Metazoa > Chordata > Mammalia > Afrosoricida > Tenrecidae > Nesogale > Nesogale talazaci. The sequence continues at coordinate 96,707 of PVJH01002895.1, forward strand.
TGTTGGTATCAGAGATATACCAGCTTCATATTTGGGAGTTTGCTGTCTTTTTCTATGTTCTGGAAGAGTTTTATGTTCTGTGTAGAATTGGTTTCAGTTTGTCACTGAATGTTTGGTACAATTCGCCTGTGAACCATTGGTTCAGTGGATTTTTTGTTTTGTTTTTATTAATCCCATGATAGCCTTGTCTATTGCTTCTATTGCTATGGGTCTGTTGAGATTCTTCATGTCCACTGGGGATGGTCTAGGGAGGGAATGTTTTTCCAAGAATTTGTCCATGTCTTCCAAGTTGTTGAGTCCATTGGAGCATAGTCCTTTGTAATTGTCCATTTCTTTTGGGTCTGTTGTAATGTTCCTTCTTCCATCCCTCATCCTTGCTGTTGAAATTTGTTCTCTCCTTTCTTTGGTTAGGATTTCCAACAGTCTGTCGATTCTGTTTATCCTTTCAAAGAACAAACTTTTAGCAACCTTAACTCTTTCCATAGTTTTCTTATTTTCCCTTTCCTGAATCTCAGCCCTGATTTTTATTATTTCTTGCTATTAGGAGGATTATCCGGTTGACTCTGCTCCAGTTGTTGGAAATTTGGTGCCAGCATAGTCATCATAAGTCTCTCTTCCTTTTTCATGTGTGCATGTATTGCTATGGAACTTCCTCTGATAACTGCCTTTCCTGTGTTCCATAAGTTTTGATACATCATGTTCTCATTCTTGTTGGTTTCTAGGCATCTCCTAATTTCATCTCTGATCTGGGTCAGTACACCCTCCTTTTGTAATAGAAGGCTATTCATCCTCCAATTGTTTGCTCTTGTTGTCTTCATCTTCCTTTGGTTGAGTTGCAGTCTTATGGCATAGTGGTCAGAGAAAGAGGTCTGTATGATAAATTCAATGTGCTTGAATTTATGCAGATTCATGCTATGCCCCAGCATGTGGTCTATCTTCAAATAGGTGCCACGTGGGCTTGAAAAGAATGTGAATTTTTGTTCTGTGTATTTGGATGAACAGTTCTATACATGTCTATCAGTTCAAATTGTCTAATTGTAAGGTTTTAGATATCTAACCTCCTTGTTAAGTTTCTTTTCCTGTGATCCATCTTTCTCAAAGAGAAGCATATTGAAGTCACCTACTGTAATTGTTGAGGCTGTGATTTCTTTTATCATCTTTTGAAGCATTTGGCTGATGTATTCAGTGAGTCTCTCGGGAAATATATGTTTAAAATGCTTAGTGGTTCTTTGTCTACTATTCCCTTGAACATTATATAATGTCCCTCATTTCATTTTATGGTTTGCACTTTGAAGCCAATTTTAATCAAGATTAGGATTGCTACCCCTGCTTTTATTGAACGACTGTTTGCTTGGTATACCTTTCTCTAGCCTTTGATTCTCAGCCTATTTTTGTCTGTAGTCTTGAAATGTGTCTCCTGTAGGCAGCAGATTGATGGGTTGTTTTTCCTAAGTAAGTCTGTTAGCCTCAGTCTTTTAATGCTTGAGTTCAGTCCACTGATTTTCAGGTATATTTTCTCTATCTGTGGACTCTGTTACAGTCATCTTATACCTTTTGAGTTGGATATTTTCCTACCTCCCTTTCTTATAAGTGTGTTGTGCATGGTGTGTGTGTGGGGGGGGGGAGGGCACGGGGTTTCATTCTTGACTTCTTTCTACCCTTAAACAATTGCTATCTTGTGGCATGTTTTCCCTTAGTTGTCCTCTTGTTGGGGTTGTTCTATGTGGCGATCACTCTCTCTCTTTCTTTTTTCCCTTCTATTTATTTATTTTTGTAGGTCTTTTTCTTTTTTTATAAATCATTTTATTGGGGGCTCATACAACTCCCATCACAATCAATACATGTCTATTGGATGCAGACCACATTTGCATACTTGTTTTCATCATCATTGTCAAAACATCTTCCCTCCACTTAGGCCCCCAGTACCAGCTCCCCATATTTCCCTTCCCTTCCCACTTCCTCTTCCCCATGAATCCTTAATAATTTACAATTTTTATTACTTTTTCATATCGTACATTGTCCTATGTGTTCCCCCACTCAATTTCCTGTTGTCCATACTCCAGAGAGGAAGTTATAGGTAGATCCCTGAAATTGGTTCCCCTTTTCTATTAGAAAGTGGTGGTCTCTTATTTGTGCTTGGGGAGTACTGTTCTTCTGCCTATGCTGGGTCAAAAAGGATCCTTTGTTGGGCTGGGTTTCTTCTAACATATTCTTTGAGATTTTCCTTGTCTGGGGAGGAAGGTCATCCATATACAAAAAAAATTCGCATTCTTTTCAACTCCACATGGCACATATTGGAAGATAGACCACATGTTTGGACATAGCATGAATCTGCATAAATTCAAGCCATCGAATTTATTATACAGATGTCTTCTCCCTCTATCTTGATGTATAATTTGGCTGGGTAGAGTATTCTTGGATTTCCATTATTTTCCTTCAATTTTTGGAATATGTTGTTTCACTCTGCCTGTTCTTCATAGTGTCTGCTGATAGGTCTAAGCATATTCTTACTTGGGAACCTTTATATGGTTGCTTGTTTTTCCCTAGATGCTCTCCTGATTTCCTCCTTTGCCTCGGCATTAGATAGTTTAACTATTGTGTGTTACGGTGACTTCTTCTTGGGTTTCAATCTAGCTGGTGTCTTTTGGCCTCCCGAATATTTGTCTGGTTTTCATTCATTAATCTGGGGAAGTTTTCCTCCAAGAATTCTCTCACTATTGTTGCAGATGACTTCTTTGTTCTGCCATTCTTTGGTAATTCAATTATTCCAATGTTGTTCCTCTTCCGAGCATCAGATATAGCTCTTAGGTCTTTTGCAACTTCTCTAATGATCTTAATAGATTTTTGTTCCCATTTGCTAAAGTCAGCTTGAATGTCTTCAAGGTCACTGGTGCGGTTCTCTGCCTCCTCCAGTTGATGGGCGAAGTACGTGAGTCTGCTACTGGAAAAACTCAAAGAATATGTTAGAAGAAACCCAGACCAAGAAAGGATCCTTGTCGACCTGGTATAGGCAGAAGAACAGTACTCACCAAGCACAAATGTGAGACCACCACTTTCTAATAGAAAGGGGGAACCAATTTCAAGGATCAGCCTATACCCTCTCTCTGGAGTATGGCCAACAAGAAAGTGAGTGAGGGGACACATAGGACAGTGTACGATATGACCAAGGGGCCACATGCAGTTTCTGAGCCAATATTTTTGTGACCACAACACTCTGAAATGAAATGAAAATAGAAAAAAAAATGTTATGAAGAACAGCTTATGCTTAGGTTAGGCTACCATTTATCCTCCTGTGGTTTCACTCGTTCCCTAGTCAACCAGTATTCATTATTTGGAGGGCAAGTTGTAAGGTCCTCTCAGGGGACGCTGGTTGGGTTGTTGTGGACTCATGAGGGTGGTGCTCTACTGGGCAATCTCAGAAGAAGATCTCATGACGTAAACTTTCCTCATTCTCCTTTTGAGAAGCTGGAGAGTTCAAACTGTCAGCCTTCTGTCAGCTGCTCATCAGTCAGTCCCCTGTGCTATCAGACTCATCGACTCCACAAAAACTGACTACAAATAACTGCTTTGTTCGAAATGCTATTACTATAAACCATGACATAAAATGTCAAGTGTAAGGTACGAGTGTTTTTTGCGGGTACTTTCCTCTTTTCCTTCCATTTCCCCCAGTACATATTCTGAGAAGAGATGCTTTCATCCTGAATTGCGTGTGTGTGTTTTGTTTTGTTTTTTTTTTTGGCATCACTGCCCTTTGGTGGGAGTGGGAGGCCCAGCTTTACTCCTGGAGAACTGCTGCTGGATTTGAACTGTCAAGCCAGAGGGCCACAGTCCTGCACTCAACCACTACGCCAACAGAGCTCAGAGAATTGCGTGTGTTTTATGGTGACCTCATTCTTCCTTCACTCACCAGATACCACTGACCTGGACTTTCAAACCCAACGACAGGTTTCTCTCCACTAAAAGTCATATCTTAACCACACAAAAATAGTATTTAATCTGTATATTCTTTTTTCTAGGTTTCCAAAATATTTTTTGTCAAATTACCAGGCCAATTGTATGAGAATGTAGATTATTATTCCATCTGTCTTCATTTTCAGAGGTGTTTTATAATCTGACTCTCTAGATAGAGAAACTTCTAAAGTTTGGACACATTTTTCTTTAAAAAAACAACTGTCAGGAAAGATCACTGATCCCTTTTCTTTTCTTTGTTTATGAGATAACCCACATTAAAGCATAAATCATCAAAAATAATGGAGTTATAATCTGTCTTTCATATCTATCCTACCGGGAATTTTGATCACTAAAATGAAGGTCCCGGGTCACAGATAAATAATGTCACTCTTTCTATAGATTCAGGCTTTATACAAGGCCAACCAACTCTTCTTGCTATTTTTCACACTTTTTAGGAGAGAGGCAGGTCATTGTGGTCCACCCCTCATGATGGCGTCCCCTTTCTCTCTGAATGGATTTATACAACAAGCAAATACTACTTATAGAATTCTGATCCTTTGGCCCTAAATACAAGCTGTCTCAATATGGACCAACGAGTCCATACCAGTATTTTTAGAATGAAGAGAGATTAGTGAATTGGAAGCAGAGGGTGTCAAACTCAGGGGCTGCTGGTAGTTATGGTTTCTACAATGTAAAGAGAACTTATTTGCAGTAGGCAAGAATTAAGGTAACAATGTGAAACAAGTAAAAATAAGACACATGAGATGTTTCATGGCTTTGAGGGCTTGATTTTGGTGAACCCTGGACCTCATTACATATTTGTTGTTCCAACACTTAAATAAAATATCCAAATAACCACCCTTTAAAGTAGTCACTTCCCTAAGCAAAAAGATTGAAAGGTTTATCTGTGTTCAGACTAAAGCAGCTCTAATGCACATTGCTCAAATGAATATATTTGAGGTAATTGGATAATTTTTGTCAACTTGGAGATATATAAAAGTGTAGGGTTGGTATCCAATCTGTCACTCAGGTGCCTGATGGTGCCTTGTTGTGGTTGTGACTTCTCATAAGGAGGATCATGGGAACCTCCTCTCTCTGGACCTTATTTTTCCTGCTTTCTGGCCACCTAGAGAACTCCCATAACCTTGCCATGTTTGCATGGTCCTCGGATCCATGGAACTTTGCACCCACCAGCCTATAATCTTCCTTCAACCTGCATTATCCCATGTGGCTCTGTGAGTCTGAGGAAGAACTTTCGGATGGGTTTAAGACTTGTATTGGACTGGGCTGAGATGCTTTCCTAATATATAATTACTTCTTGATAAAAAAGCTCTTTCTTCTCCATATTTGAGTTTCACTGAATTTGTTTCTGTAGTCATCCTTGCTAACACAATATCCATCTATTCAAGTCTATGTATTAATCAGTTAATTTCTAAGTATCAATCCATAAATAAGCCTGTATAACTTTAAGATAGTGATTTTTCACTGACTGTGGAATCTGTAACGATGTTATGTTCTTTTATTCCTACTGTCATTGTACCTTTATCTCTGATCAATCTTGCCTTAAGCAATTTTACCATATTGACTTTATTGTAAACAACCCATGAATTTTTGAAGCCTTTAACTTTGTTTCTTTGTTACTAACTTTTTCAATCTTTTTCTTATTTCCCTCACTTGAATTTATTTTATTAACATTTAGCTTCCTGATTGTCAGACTTTCTTATTTTCTATTTTTTTAAATAAAAATGATGGCTATACATTTTCCTCTAAGTAGGCTTCAGTTGTATCTATCAAGATTTTGATGTTAGATTTTTATTTAGCTAAAAGTGCTTTACTGTCTCAGATACCTACAATATTCAGGGCTACAAAACATTGCTGAAGTATATTCATTCCCTTACTCACTCTTATCAAAGAATTTCCTAATTCATTGAGCTCTATGGAAGAATAATGGACCCCAAACCCTATAAGTAAGTCCTCAAGAATCTTAAGATCTCCTTGGAGACAGAAGATATATGAACATGGACACAAAAACATCAACCACTTGAACTATGGTTATTACATACAAATGGTCATAACAACTAAAACTGTTGTGATTAGAGAACTTTCAAAGAAAATGTGAGTTTGACTTTTTGGAATTATTTAGTAAGAGCAATAAAGGGAACACTGGAAGATATAATGAGAAAAGGTATAGTAATTGGAAGCTTCAAAGATAATTTGGGGAAACCATGGGTAAGTCAATTTACCGTAGTAGAGAATTGTGTCATAAACTGAGGGTTAGAGGTAAAAAAAACTTTTAGTTCATCATGTATATCATTGAATATTGAGCTAGCAGACTTTTTTATCCTATAGACAATGCCAAAGTATGGGGAAATTTTAGTTTAACAATAGCTACAAAGAATAAAAATTGTAGAAATATTAATCAGGATGGATAAATTAACATGCTGGATATATTGAAAGAAAAAGACTCCAACAGCAAGGGATCAGGCAAGTGTACTAGGGTCTCAATTGGGATGATTAACAAGGAAATAGAAAAGTCTATCAGGGAATGGAGGAGTTCTAGGAGCCGAGTGTTTATATGTTGGGATGCAAGACTGACAGTTCTCAGAGGGAGAAAATCGAGACTTTCTACTCATGTAAAGATAACTCTGAGAAACCCTCAGGAACAGTTTTATTCCACACAATAAGGTTACCATGAGGCTATCAACTTAATGGCACTGAATCTATTTTTTATTATGGAAAAGAAGGGTCCCTGGTGGGATGGTGAGTTCTGTGTTGAAGTGCTCATCATATGTAAGGTCAACTCCGTAGAAGAAAGAGGAAACTTTCAGCAAGCGTTGACAGCCTGCGAACCCAAAGGACAGTTCTCTAATATCATTTAACTTCGCTATGAGTCAGAATTGACTCAATGGCATTGAGGTTTGAGCATTATTTTTTAATATAACGAGACTTGCTTGGGATATCTTATACCTTCATCCTCACTTTAGCACCAGCAAAAAAGGACAGAAGAATTTCTCTTATCACATAAAAAAAAAACCTAGGCATTTGATTTCAAGCTGAAGAGAAACTGAGAAGTGACAATAGAGATGGTCATTGATGTTGCTTTTAATTGTCAGGGAGAGAGCTCTGACTCTTAGTGGCCTTATGTTTAAGACAGAAAAATATTGTGTGGCTCATTAACCGACACTGAAGTACTTTTTCTTTCTTGGGAGAAAGTACTTCCTGGCATTTCGGATACCATTTCTGTTGGAATGTGAAGGTAGAGAATTATTGCAATTTTCCCACTTGTCAGTAACCTTGGCTGAGAAATAGCCTATGTATTATTGCCTTTCGACCTGATGCCTTCCACATTTGTTCACATCCCGAACCCTATTGTTTAGCAATGAGCCAAAAACATGCCACAATGCTAAAGATCTCTCCCTTGAAATGCCTCATACTAAATGGAATCTTATTTCTTGCCAAAAACATTGTGGGCGTCTGTCACAACATTTATCTTCTTTCCATCAACATCAGCAACAGCAGCATCATAATATTTCATGTTCAACCTAGGATTACATCAGAAAAAAAAATCTCTCCAGTATGTTTCTAAGGGTGTAAATTATATGTGTGGAGATGCAGGGCCACTTTAAAACAGATCTGGGATTCCTTGATCCTTATTTCCACATTCACCATTTCCTTATCATCATTGATCAAGACTCACCTTCACTTAATGTACCACCACGCACCTCACGGGACTTGGTTCTTTAGTTTGAGAAGATTAGGTCACAATTTCGTGGGACATTCATGTTTAGTGCTTCTGTGCTCCCTCCGCTTGTGCTATCCGCCTGGGATAGCAGAAGGTTGCAAGCAATCACCCACAGCACAAAAATTGATCTCTATCCCCCTGTAGCAATAGAGTATGGAGAGGCAGAAATAGGAGGGGATTCTAGAATATGTTACTAATTACTTCCATGATCAACTGCCATGAGAACAGAAGAACTGGATGAAGCTTTGCTTCCTTTATTGAACATTTTGACCAGAAATCCCATTGAAATTTCCTGATCAAAAGCAAGTAAAGCAGAACAAAATGTCAAATTCTCATGGACTTTAGACTTTGTGCAATCATGGAAGGTGGATGAAACCCTGAAATGAATTCCTCTGAGGTAATCTTTAAACCTTAAACCCCAAATCTCCCCTAAAATCTTCTTACAACAGAACAATCGTTTTGCTTTATGAGTGAAAAGGGTTTGCCCTGAGCATCATGCATGTTTAAGATTTAGTTCTATGGTCTCGAGGAGTCATGGTGGCAGAGTGGGTCCAGTGTGGGGCTGATGCCTCAAAGATTGACATTAATTTTCTGAGAAGAAAAATGGAGCAGTCTGCTTCCATAGATATTTATATCCTCAGAAGACCTACAAAGCAATTCTCTTCTGACAGCATCTCTATGAGTCTAAATTGAGTTTGGTTTGATTTGTAAGGGATCAAATAGACAACCCAGTTGAAAACCAAACACAGTGCCATCAAGTCAATATTGACTCACAGCATTCTTATAGGGCAGGGTAAACTGCCCTCTGAGTTCTGCAGCCTCTATCTCTCTCCATGGGTAGAACACGTGGGTTTTCTCCCATGGGGCTGTTGGTGGTTTTGAATCGCTGACCTTGCAGCGAGCGCTCCAACAAGTACACACTACACCACTAGGGTTCCTAACTTGTTAACATGCCTCATGTTCTATTTAGCCTGACTTCTTATTAGGCTCACTGCCTAAGAAGAGTCTCTCTAGCTTTGCTAGTTTCTATCTAGCTTTGCTAGTTCCTATTAGGCTCACTGCCTAATAACATTCTATCTAACTTTGCCACTGGCAACTTTGGAGAGTGAGAGAGAGACCATGAGTTTATGTTACTGTGGGGAGAACAGCTCAGGAAAGGGAGGCAAGCATGACTAACTCCGAGAATCTAATCAACCTCATTAAACTTTGAGTGTAGAAATTGTTGAACTGGCATATTTTTTGCTGTGTATACTCTCAACACAAAAATAAACTTAAGGAAATTTGTTAAAAAGACTTTTATTGCACTCTTTAGTTAGCCCTGACCACCAGCAAAATTATTTTCTTAATTCACCTTACAATAAATATTTTTTATTTTCTAATATCTATTGCTCTTGTAATAATTGACTTTTAACCTTCCCCGTTGTTTTGTAAACTCTTTATAAACTTCGAGTCTTCAAGAGCTGTCTCCCAACTGACTAACTCCCAGGCTTTGAGAATATATAACTACATAAATGAATTTATCATATTTTTCATAACTTTACTTTCCTTTTCCCAAAGCCACCAATGCATCATTTTCATGGGCTAATGTAATCAGAACAACTCCAGGCAACCAGGCCAAAAAAGATTTGCAACAATGAGGAAAGAG
>PVJH01002895.1:106144-155948 GCA_004026705.1 Nesogale talazaci
TATAGCTGGCATCAACAGAGTAAGACACCAGGATTTACATAGAGGACCAGGATAAGGGAAAGAGCCTATTTTACCATCGCCATTCATTGAGGGTTGTTGAGCACTAGCCACCAAGAAAATAGCATCTTGTTCTCTTTTGCCATTATTCCTCACTTATAATAAATACATCCTGGAGACTTTAAGTATTTAGACCCCAGTCACACTTTTAATAACTTGCAGGAACCTTGCAGCTCTGGGTTCAATCTTTCGGCGATAAGGTTCTCTCTAATGGAATCACGATTGTGAGTCAAGTAATAAAAACATCACTTCTGAAAGAAGTCAGTATATCTGATTCAGTTTTTCTAGATACTTAAAAATTTCTTCAATGATCGCATCCTTTTGAAAATGAAAGGAAACAATGTGAACTATAATCGAATAAATGTGCACAAATATCTAAGATTTGTTAATAAGCAGAAAATGCTATACTTAAAACTATGGAAGGCATAGTTTGCTCAATATTGAGTACCTTTGTGTGATAAGGCCAGAAACTTTTTTAGGGCCATGTTCTAAAGGTAGTGGCACATAAGGACAAATATTACATGATGCCACATGTAAATTTCTAGACAAGGCAAATGAATACAAACAGAATTATATTAGAAGTTACAGGAATTGGAGTTGCAGTTCTGTTGAGAATGATGAAAATATTTTGGAAATACACAGTGATGAGGATATACACATTTTTAATATAATTGGGGCTGCTGCACTATACATTAACACAGTTACAATGATAACCTTGATGTTAAAAGTACTTTACCACAAAGCAAAAATGATAGTGTATCTCTCATACAATATGAACTACTAAACTCAATGAAACCCTAGAATTGGTTCTGCAACAAAACTAACTTTTACAAACAAAACAGTTAAGATTTTATGAATCAGAGTTAACTACAAGGATAGGTTACGTTTCTGGGATATATTTGTGGACTCTTAAAAAGAATTAGGAAATAATACCAAGAAGCATTGAGTTGGTTTCTTCATTTTCTGGCAAACTTATCAATAGAATCCTACAGTCAGAACTTCTTTACTTGCTTCATTATTCAGTTACCACTTCAATAACGGTGCATATTATTCAAGGACCTTTTCACCAAATCCTCTCTAGAAAGCAGAAAGCGTAGGCAGAGAACCTACCTGAATCAATTGAAAATAGAGCACCATCACTAGATGAAGAATAGAAGATGAAAAAAGAAACTTAAAGGCAAACTCAAACAATCGAGTTCATGGTTTGGCCAGTTTACAGCATTTAAAGGTTGCAAAGTTTTGTTCTTCTTCTAAGTTAATCACCATCCTTCACAAAAGTTCGCAAATTTCTGTTCATCACAGCAAATATGTGAGGTAGAATTTACCTTTACATCTCAATGAAGATACCCATGGTGATTTTCAACAACACAAGGATTTTGGAGAATTTCAATAAATGAAAGACAATTCCTCAACTTTTCACTTTATACTGCTTACCAAGATAAGCAAGCATGAATGATCTGTGATAGAGATTAGAATCTGCGAGCAATCTGCTTCCTTCAGAACAGTCTCTCTGACATGCAGGTGTCCAGAATGTAAAGCTCATTTCTACACGAGACTCCCCTACCCTGAAATGACTCAATATAAAACCCAGACCTCAAGTGGCAAACTTGAAAGATTCTCTGGACACCAGATTGAATGATGCAAGAAGCATCAAGAGATGAAAAGAACACACAGTCAGTACACCAAAAAGAATTACCCAACATTTCAATAGGTAGCATATGACCAAGAATTAATGGTGTTGAAGGAGGATCAAACTGTACTGACTGCCTTAGCTGAAAGCAAGGCTCTAGGAATTGATGAAATATCCGCTGAAATGATTTAGAAAGCTGAAGAAGCACAGGAAGCATGCACTCATTTATGCCAGGAAATCTGGAAGACAGCTAGCTACTTGGCCAACTGACTGGAATAGATCTATATTTGTGCCCATTCCCAAGAAAGATGACCCAACAGAATGCACAAATTAGAGAACAATATCATTGATATCACACTCAAGTAAAATTTTGCATAAGATCATCCAACAATGTATGGATTGTGATAAGAGTTGTACTAGCTCCCAATAAAAATGATTTAAAAAAAAAAAAAAGATCATTCAACCATGTTTTCAGCAGTACATTGATACAGACCAGTCAGAATTTTAGGGCAGCTTCAGAAGAGGACTTGGAACAAGGGTTATCATTGTTGATGTCAGATGGATCTGGGCTCAAAGTAGAGAATACCAAACAGATGGTTCCTTGTGTTTCATTGACAGTGCAAAGGCATTCATTTGTGTGGATCATAATGAATTGTGGATAACCTTGAGAAGAATGTGAATTCCAGAACGCTTCATTGTGCTCTTCAGGAACTTGAACATGGATCCAAGAGGCAGTTTTATGAATAGACCATGGGAAGATTGCATGGTTTAAAATCAGGAAAGATGTGTGACAGGGTTGTATCCTCTCACTCTACTTATTAAATCTGTATGCTAAGCAAACCATCAGAGAAGCTGGATTATCAGAATGTGGCGGTCATGTGCTTATGTTAATTTCATGATTGAGATGTAGGGGTGGAGTCTAGCCTGTTAATCTGGAGAAAGCCATTGAGTAGCCAATGAGGCCTCCGTGTGGGCATGGCTTTCTCCTGAGACTTTTGCGAAATCTCACGATATTTCCTTCATGGAGATGAGAAACTCTCTCCCCAGTTGTTGTGAGTGAGTCTCACAGATGATGACTATGGACAAGACAAGATGGCAGCATCCGAGGAGCTGGAGGAGCCAGAGGAGAAGCCACACGGTCTTACCCTTATGGAACCAGATCTCTGAAGCTGGCGAAGCCATGTGGAGACCCCTGCCAGTGCTGAGTTGCTTCTACCACCACTGGATGCTGTTGATGGACCCTGAACCCTGGAAGCGAGCAGCCACGGGGAGACTCCTGCCAGCGCCAGGATTCTGCTCCCACTGACCTGTGACTTTATGAGTCGGAAGGAGACTGCATAGACTGGGATAGGGCACATGGGCTAATATCAAACTTATGACGTTGAACTGGACTGGGCTGGGATGTTCTCTCAATGTTCCATTCCTCTTGTATATAAACCTTTCCCTTGTATCCATATGCGTGTCTATGAGTTTGTTTCTCTAGTCTACCCGGACTAACACAGAGAAGAAGAATATGGCACTAGGATCGGTGGAAGACTTTTAGCAACCTACAATATGAAGATGCACCGGCCTATTTGCATTTTGTAACCTTAATTATGATTTACAACTCAATGGCATGAAGAGCCAAATCTTCACAATTGAACCCAGAGAGAGCATCATCATAAACTGGAGAAAAGGTTTCAGTTGTCAAGGATTTTTGTCTTGCTTGGACCCGCAATCAATGCTCATAGAAGGAGCAGCCAAAAGGTCAGAAGACATATTGCATTAGGTAAATCTGTTGCCCAAGACCTCTTTGAAGTACTGAAGAACAAAATGTCACTTTGAGGATCATGGACGCCTGCCCCAAGTCGTGGTATTCTCCATTGCTTCATATGCTTGTGAAAGTCGAACATTGAATAAGGAATACTGTAGAAGATTTGATGCACTCGATGAATTGTGGTGCAGGAGGAGAATGTTGAAAGGGTCTTGAACTGATGAAAGGACAGACTGATCTGTCTTGAAACAAGTCAGGCCAGAGGGTCCTTACAGGCAAGAATGGTAAGGCTTCTTCTGACATAGTTTGGACAGGTTATCAGGGGAAACCAATCCCTGGAGAAGGACATCATGCTTGATAAAGTGGTTGGGAAGTGAAAAAAGAGGACATCCCTCAAGGAGGCGGAATGACCCTGTGGCTGCACCAATGGGCTTAGGCATAGCAACAAGGGGGAGGATGACCCAGGACCAGGTCCCTGTGGCCAGAGCCGGCTTGATAATCCCTAATAATAACAACTCTTGGAGAGATGCTACAGAATTTGAGTGGGCATCATCGGTCTCTTTCCTCAGGAATATGAAGATGAAACCCATTTGTTCTCTCCATAGAACTGGTGCTATATCAGTTGGTGCCATGGTACAGTTTTGTATTCTGCTACGGAGTTCAAAGAAACCATCAACAAATTTTTTGACCAAAAGAGAAAAGAAGTATTCATAGCTTCAGAGAGAAAAGAGGTAAAGATTGAAAGAACTCTGCTAAGCTTCCAGGATTAATTACTCCTTGAGGCCAAATATGGTCCTTCTTGGAAAATTTACAAGCCAACCGTTCCCATAAAGTTAACTTTCCCATAGGCTACTTTGAGCTGTCGATTCCTCTTTCCTTCCCTCCCTCTGTCTCCCCTTTCTCTCCCCTCTCATTCTCCTACCCTTCTGGCTTTCTTTCCTTTCTTCCTTCCTACTTTTCCTAAGGAAATATTTGGGACTTTTTGCTTTTTAAGAAGACTTTTAGGGCTGAGCCCCGGTGGCGTAAGTGGTTGAGTGCAGAACTGCGGCCCGCCAGCTTGGCGGTTCAAATCCAGCGGTGCCTCTCAGGAATGGCACTGGGTAGCGCTGATGACCACCAGAGGCAGTGATGCCCACAAAAAAAAAAAAGAAGACTTTTAAAAGTATTATCAAAGTACTCAATTTGAGAAACACCGCACTAGAAAATAGTCAATTCATTTGTTCTTCAGTGAGTCAAAGCTTAAGTTTCTAAGATCCATTTTCTATCCCATCCCCTGGGAAATACTCTTCAAATATGGTTTATCCTCTCCTCTTCAAAAACCTGTTAGATTTAATGACCATGCCTCCAGACATTTCTGTCCCTAACATACTTTAAAGTTCCTCTCATTTTGCTGTCCTGTGACCCAAGATCATAAGCCTTCCCGTGGAGCATGTTGCATCTCACGGAGGTCATCCAGTGCTTTCCTTCATCAAGCAGAGCCTTATTCCCAAGCCTGTTGTGGTTAGCTTCCATAGAATTTTCCCAACTTACCATGACTACATGCAAAACAGAAGAAAATATTACCTAGTCATTGTGGCTCATGCTGTTGTGATCCCCTGGTTGCCACCGGCGGTTTGGGGCACGTAGATTGCCCTTCTTTTCTTCGTGATGCATCTTAGACTGAAAACTCTTCAAACATCTGCTCAGCACCATAGCCTTCAGCATCACACAGTGCATTGGCTGGAATCAAACCCAGGTCTCTTGCATGAATGGTAAGAGTGCTTATACTGAACCACCAGCGCCTCACAGGAGTCTATGAGCCGTCACTAAACGATAGCTCTATATACAGTGTGATTTTATGCTGACACTTATCTCCTAGTTTACCAAAGGATTCGCAAAATTCTTATCTATGGCCCCTAAATCAAATTTTTTCTAGTTTCTTCCCTTCAATGTTTTTCCCTAGCATAGTGAATTGCTATATATTTCTCAGTGAGAATATGTCTTTTATTCTATAAATATATATTTGGGGGATATTGACAAAGGTGCTAACAGTTTAGAGGTCAGCATATAATGACCTTTTTTGAACACACTTAATTTAAATTAACTTAGCATGAGGCCAGGATCATGGAATATTGCAGCCACAGTACCTTACTTCCAAATTATCCAGATAAATGGAGATAACAAAGACCTCCCACTCCCACTCAGTTGGTTTCCAGGCCTTTCTTTCTTCGTCTATGCCTGGCTGATGTGCATGGAAGCAACACTGCCAAACTTTCCTTCACTGAGCTCAACGGAACTTATTATATAATCTCAGCTCTTGTTCCAAGAAAACCAAGATCAATCTCAGAAAGCAGTCATCTGAACTTGGCAGATACTCGTGTGGGAAAGTCTTTAAACAAAAACAAATTTGTTGATGTACTGGGACATGAAACTCAGAAAACAGATAAAGGACTCCACAAGCCAACTCCGCCCTCCACTTCAGCATTCACACTTTGCTCAGCCAGCAATCCTGTTCCACTCTGTGGCTAAAGCCAGCTCATCAGCTCGTCATGATCGGTTCAGTCCAGTGAGCTGAAGGGAATATCAAGACACTCCAGGGGAGGATCCCTCATTGTAGAACCCCGGGGCTCTAAACTTCGATGCGTGAAGAAAGCACCTGATCAACAAAAAAAGAATGAAGAAAGTATGAGCAATGATTCGCTTTGACATGTGTTTTATGCCTTCAGGAAAATCGAAACTCTCCCTACAGGAAAGGGTAGAATTGCCCCTGTGGGTTTCTGACACTGTAATTATTTATGGGAGGAAAAAGCCTCATCTCTTTGCCGAGGAGCAGCGGGTGATTTTGATTAGCAGCCCAACGAGTATTCCTATGCCACCAGGGCTCCAGGGCTTCCAGCAGACACCAATTGATTTTCTCTGGTCATGCTCCTCTCTTTTCCAAGGTTACTCATAGAAGAGCCCCTGTCTTCCCTGCAAAGAGTGACTGCATGGCAGAAATGAATGCATTTAGCTTCAAAATAGAAATACAAATAACAGAAGGGCTCCCCAAGTAAGGAAGTTGCCTTTCTTACCCCAGGCACCAAGTGAAAGAGGCAGAGCCAACGAAGGGCCTGGCAGACATAGAAACAAATCCCTAGGCAAAGAAGGGCTACGTTATTTGGGTATCGCCTCCGACCAGGAAAGGGGATATTGTCAAGAAAACTGGTGTCCATAGAATTCGATCAATCAAAAGTAGAGTGATTTCCTCTATATCTAGCAGGAAGCACATTGGGGTCCTCATTGAGGGATTGACTTATGATTCAAAAGGTAACCTCGCCTGCTGGCATTTGTTGCTGCCCACCTCTTTGCTGCTGTGGTTTCTCAGAGAAGAAGGGCATTCAAGGAACGTGGGATGCAGACGGAGATGCCAGACGTCCAATGACCTCCAAGCACGCTGTTTGACAGGTTTGGCACTCTGCAGGTTCCTGGTTTGACTCTCTCAAGACTTACTAAAGTGGAACGCGTGAAGCCTCTCCTGAGCTGCAGAGCCTCTGCTGGAACATACAAGATTTTTCTGAGGAACACAAGTCAAGAAAGGCACAGTGTTTGATCTAGTCTAACCCAGAGAGAGGAAGCTAAGCCAGTCACAGTGCTCGTGCTTTCTAACAGCAAAAATGACTCAGGAAAGAATGAATTTTATCACAATAGCAGCAAAATCTGTAAAATAAGCAGGAATGTGACGAATTATATGTGCAAACTGTAAACAAATTGTAAATTTTAATCAGATTATACATTAGAAAACCTGAGTAAACACAGACATGCATGCTTATGGAGGACAGGTAATCCACAGCAGTCATTCTATTTTGACATTCCCACTTTGCACCAATTTTAAATATTTATATATTATAGATTGTTAATACATATTAATATATAAAGTTTCTGTCAAAGCATGAAAATAAGAGAATAGAAAAATAACATTTTTGAGTAATAAAAATTTTTCTCTACCAAATACCAGTGACAATAATCAAAATAATGCTGTTGAAATTTATTTTATAATAATAAACATTTCATGTTTAGATGTGCTATTGGTATTATAGCATATTTCTAGAATACTTATTTTTTAAAATTACACGAAATGTTTCCTTACCCCAAAACAAAGTTCAGGTAGGTGAGAGTTGTTATAGAACAATCTCTATAAAAGCATAAAATAACAGAAGAGAATACAGAGAAGGAGAAATTCATATATATGGGTAGGAGAGCTCTGTACTACAAGTGATATAAATAAAGACTGGGGAAGCGATTTTCACATATATGAAAAGGAAATACAGCTTCTACTATATTAAGAAGCTCAAAAATAGGGAAAACAATAAATTATTCCCAAAATAGACTTGGGATGGGGACAGGAAATTCCCCAAAGTGGAAACTTAAATAGATAATAAATAAATTAAAACTCACTCAACTGTACAATTAAAATGATAAAAGTTAAAACACTAAGAGACAGATTTGGGGAAAACAGAGAGATCGAATTTAATAATACCTAGTATTAGTGAATATACAAGGAAAGGTTTCCTCTTACTTACTGGTGGGGGAATTTAAGTTAATGTATGTTATTTAGAGGATAATTAACTACATAATATTTATCAAAACTAAATTATTTATCAAAACAAAATCAAATTTATATTGAAACGGCAATACTAATTTTAGGAATACATCATCTGGGAATTCACTATTGCTCGATGAGAAACATATAACTATAGCAGTGATAATTGTTTGAAAAGAATTAATTGCTTAGTAAAAAACCAAATGTTTAAATAAACTATGAAATACCAATGCAATGGATTGATAAAGTTAAAAATATAAAAATCTATAAGCTGACATAAAAACCAGTGTGGCAGTCATGTAATCGTGTCAATTTCAGAATTGGAAGTGTAGGGGTGGAATCTAACCTGTCAATCTGGAGATAGCCAATGAGACCTCTGTGTGGGCATGACTTTCTCCTGAGAATTCTGGAAAATCCGGCTCTATTTCCCTATTGGAGGTGAGAGACTTATGGCTCAGTCCTTGGGAGACATTGCAGCTGACAAGACACATGGCAGTATGCTGATAGACCCTGATTCCTGGAAACTGGAGGAGCCTGAGGAGAAGCCACATGGGCTCATCCTGCTGGAACCAGACCTCTGAGGCTGGAAAAGCCACATAGAGACTCCTACCAGCACTAATGTGCTTCTACCGCCACTGGATACACAAGATTCTGCACCCACTGGCCGGTGATTGTCCTGGCATCAGAGCATGTGCCTCGAGAATCTGAAGAAAACTTGATAGACTAGTATCAGACATATGGGCTAATATCAGACTTGTGGGTTTGGACTGGACTGGGATGGGATGCTTTCTCAATGTTCCATTCCTCTTGTATATAAACCTCTCCCTTAGACACATATGCATGTTTATGAGTTTGTTTCTCTACTCCACCTGGACTAACACAGACTGATCATTATATAACAATGTTTTCTCAAAATTAGAAAACAGTACCCCCTTTTAACTTAACAATGATAAATTATTATATATTCTGATACATGCAAAGGGGTCATCAAATATATCAAAAGGCAGGTACGCAAACAGAACAAGGGAATGATGTCTGGTTTAAAATCAGAGAGGTGTGTGTCTGCATTGTATCCTCTCATCATACTTACTCAATGTGGATGCTGAGCAAATATTCAGAGAAGCCAGATTATATGTCGAAGCATACAGCATCAGGTTTGGAAGAAAGCGTATCGACAGCCTTCAGTGTCCAGGTGACACAACCTTCCTTGTTGAAGTGAAAAAGACTTGAAACCCTTGTTGATGAAGATAAAGATTTGCAGCCTTCAATATGGATTATAACGTAATGTACAGAAAACTAAGTCCTCACCACCTAACCAAGAGTCAGCATCAAGGTAAATGGTGAAAAGATTGAAATTGTGCAGGATTTCATCTTGTTTGGAAACACTATCAATACTGCTAGAAGCAGCCGTCAAGAGATGAAACACATTGCATTTGGAAATTCTGCACGAGACTTTAAAATGCTGAGAAGCAAGAATGTCACATTCAGGACTAAGGTGTGCCCAACCTGAAAACCAAACTCCCTGCTGTTGAGTGGTTGTTGACTCATACTGAGCCTATCGGTCTCGGTAAATGGTCTCTGTGGGTTCCCAAGACCATAATACCCGACAGGAGTGAAAAAGAGTAGGAGTAGAAAGCCCCTCCTTTTCCCCCGAAGAGCAGCTGGTGGTTTTGAATTGCTGACTCATTGACTGATCCACTTACACTACTAGGAAGGACCTGAGCCAGGATATTTTCAATTGCCTCATATGCATTGGAAAGGTGGACATTGAGTGAAGAAGACAGAGCAAAAAGAGATACATTTGAATCGTGGTGGTGGCAAAGAATATTGAAAGTACCATGGGCTGCTGAAAGAAGGAACATCTGTCCTGGAAGAAACACAGTCAGGAGTCTCCTAAGAAGCAAGGATGGGTAAGACTTTGTGTCATGTTCTCTGAAAAGACCAGGCTCTAGAAAAGGACATCCTAGTTGGTAAAATAGCAGGGCAACAGTAAAGGAAGACTCTCAACAAATGGATTGACATGGAGGCTGCATCTATGGGCTTGGGCACAGGAACAATTGTGCGGAAGCACAGGTCCCTGGTGGGGTCTTGTTCGGTTTTACCTAGGGTTGCTGTAAGTTTGAACGGCTCAGCCATGCCTAACAGCGACATGGATGGAGATATAACCCCCCATGCCATAAAATTCACGCATCTAAAATGACTATGCCCACGGCGTTAGCATGCCTAGAAAGCTGTGCAAATATTACTGCAATCTCATTTTAAAACACTTTGTCCTCAAAAGAGAAACCCACTAGCAGTCACTGTACAATCTGTCATGCTCTGTGTCTTTATGGATTTGTCAATTCTGGACAGCACACACAAATGAGTTGGAATGGGAGATGGGGGAGTGGGGGTAATCCCCAAAGTTCCTAGGAAAGTTGTATTATCTTTCAATTCCATTTTTTATTAACTACTTTGAAGCTGTCTATAATATTATCATTTATACTTAATTTCTTTCACTTAGTTTCAATTTTACATATAGCAGCATACAAGGGGTACCCCCCCAAAATTAGGATTCCCCCCCCAAAAGACTTTGGATTTAAATTTTTCTACCAAAAAAATCTTACCACCTTCAAAATACTCTCCATTACACTTAATACTTGTGTCAAATCTGCTATTCCATCCTTGGAAACATTTTTTTGAATTCATCAGTTTGGATGGCTTGACAGCACCTCTCTCATTTTCCCCCTCTCCTCTTCGAAGTCTTCAAATCACTGTCCCTTAATGTCCCTCTTCATTCACAGAAGCAAAAGGAAGTAGCATGACATGAGGTCAGGTGGGTAAGGTGCAGGGGGCAAGAGAGGCATGCTACTGTTTTGCCCCAAACTGGCGCATTGGGATCGCTACCTGAACAGGTGCATTGTAGTGGTGGCAAAACCAGTGCCCCATCTGCTACAGGCCTTTTTAAAAATCACACTTTCTTTATACTTTCTTTCAGAACCTCTAAGTAGAAAGCTAGATTAAGTCTGAATTGGTGGAACACACTCCAAATGCACGGCCAGTGGACATTTTCATTTGTTCAGGAAGATGATGGACATTCAGTACAGAATTTGCATTAATTAACATTTCACCCATTTTGAAATGAGAAAATCATTCCTACACTGGAGATTTTTCCATTGTGCGGTGTTCAACATCACAGCAGTTTCTTCAGCCTTTTCCTAAGCAGAAAACAAAATTTCACAGCCATGTACTGTTCTCTTAAATTGGCTATCACAAAAAAAATGAGGTTTGAGCCAAACTGCTTTTACAAATAAATTCACTGTGACCACAGAACAGAGAACCTTTCCAGGTGATGTCACTGGTTACACTAGATCAGAGCAAGTTGCTTGGTGCTCATTTATCAGGAAAAATGCATACTACGAAAGCTCCACCCAATGGAGGGGTATTCCCTCATGTGTCAGTACTTCGTTCCTTTGTATGATTGAATAATGCTCCATTACTCATCACTAGTCACTCCATCTGCCATGCTATGGTGACTTGAATGTGCTGACAAGTCCTAACAGGGTCATCCATGATGAACAAGTTTTAGTAGCTCTTCCAGACGAAGAATAGTGTAACAGTGTAGGAATAAGTGACCTCCTTCTGATGGACTAGCCACTAGAAGCCTCTCTAACAGGGGTAGAACATTGATATGTTGCCAGAAGATATGCTCCTTGGATTCAAAGCCATTCAAAATATGACTGGAGAAAAGCTGCCTACTCTATGTAGAGTTGAACTTAATGATGTGAATGGAGCAAAGCTTCACCTGAGGGGGTTTGACGCCAAATGAGAAGCTGCTGCAAATATCCATCAATAATCAGGGGATGGCACATACAAGATATGAATCAAGGAAAATTGGAGGCTGTCAAATATTCAATGGGACATATAAAAATCTATATCCTAGGCATTAATGAATTGAAACAGTCTGGCATTGGCCAGTTTGAATCAGATAAACATGCCGTTTACTATGCTGGGAGTGACAAGTTCAAAAGGAATGGTATCACAATCACCATCGATCACTATGCATTGATGATTATTGGTCATTGGAATTAGAAACAAAGAGGATGGATTACGGATTATAAAATACAGATTTCATGATAGAAATGAAGCTGGAAATTGCACAGCAGCATTTTGCAAGACCAATGGTTTCTTCATCACAAATATCTTTTTTTTTTCAGTAACATGAACAATAGTTGTACAGGTGGACTTCACCAGATGAAATGCACAGGAATTAACAGCTGCAGGAAGAGATGATTTAGAAGCTCACGGGCATCAGTCAAAGCAATATAAATTCCATTATCTAGTGCTGCTTTAAGAAATACCACATGAGGGTGGCTTTAGCAGACAGTCAGTCCATTGCCTCATGGTTTAGAAATCCAAAAATGTGAATCCAGGGCATGTACTTTCATGAAAGGCTTTTTATCCCTGTGGATTCTGGGGATAAGACCTTACTTCTTCTCAGTTTCTGGGCAGTGACTTGGTTCTCTAGATTGGTGTCCTATCTATCCTCCTCATCTCTGCTACTCTTAGTTGTTTATTTAATCACTACTGTATCTGGAAAGAGATTAATTAAAAACACACCCTACACAGAAAACTGATTCCCAAATGAGATTATAATCACAAATACAAGAATGAGGACTTACAACACATAATGGGGGGAGACCCTGCAGTCCATCGCGTAACACACTCTGTTTATCCGTTCATCAGTTGATGAATGTATGATTTCCATTTGGGGGCCATTGGAAATAATGCTGTTATAAATATTTATAAATAAATTATTGTACCTCTTTTTGGTATGTTTTGCTTTATTGTACTTCAATAATACCAAAAAAAATCCCTAAACTCACTCCTATCGATTCAATACCAACTCATAGGGACCTTAGAAGACAAAGTACAAGTGTCCCTGTGAGTTTTTGGACTGATAACCGTTGAAGCGGAAAGCCAGGTCTTGCTGCTGCAGTGCAGGCTGGTGTTTTGAACTGCTGACCTTGGGGATGGTAACCAAAAACCATATTCACTAAGCCACCAGGGCTCCTTATTGTCCTTCACAGACACTGAGTATTTTACAAATCGAAAGTTTGTGGCAGCCTTGTGTTGAACAAGTCTATCGTACTCTTTTCCATCAATATTATACTTACTTTGTATAGATGCCATAGTTTGATTCTACTTCAAAGCGTTGTATTATAATAATACCAAACTGAAAATGCACGACCATGGAGTTGATGATGACTCATGGCACCCATATATGAGAATAATGTTACCATTGCAAATTTCTGAAACTGTAACTCTTTACAGGAGTAAAAAGTCCTGCCTCCTCCCTCAGAGCAGCTAGTGGTTTGGAACAAGTAACCATTTCACCACCTGGGCCCCTTTAAACTCACATAGTTAATAGATTATAACATGTACAAATGCATTTTTATATGTACTGAGAAATGGTAAAAAGCTTTGGGCCTGTTTTATTGTGCTATTTACTTAATTGAGTGTGTTAGTCTGGGTAGATGAGAGAAACAAATTCATAAACTTGCATATGGATATAAGGGAGAGGTTTATATACAAGAGGCATGGGACATTGAGAAAGTATCCCAAACCAGTCCAGTCCAAGATCATAAGTCCAATATTAGCCCATATGTCTGATAACAGTCTATAAAGTCTTCTTCAGACTCACAAAGCATGTGCAATGACATCAGGACAGTCATAGGCCAGTGGATGCAGAGTCTTGTGTATCCAGTGGTGGTAGAAGCATCCCAGTGCTGTCAGAGTTCTCTCTGTGGTTTTTCTGGCTTCAGAGGTCTGGTTCTATCAGGGTTAAGCCCATGTGGCTTTTCATCTGGTTCCTCCAGTTTCCAGGACTCGCCATCTATCATCATGCTGCCATGTTGTCTTGCCCGTAAAGCATTTTCAGAGAACTGAGCTGTAAGTCTCTCACCTTTAATGGGGAAATACAGCCGGATTTCTCAGAATTCTCAGGAGAAAGGCATCCCCACACAGAGGTCTCATTGGCTATCTTTAGATTGACAGGTTAGACTCCACCCCTACACTCCCAATCATGAAATTGACACCAGAGTACATGACTGCCACATTGAGATAACTTGAATCTGAGCCCTCAGTGTTCCCCATGTATGCAGCAACTTTTCCTTTCTTTGGGATATGTACCTAAGATTTGAATGACTGGGTCCTAGATAGACTGACCCATTGACCCCGTGGCATGATCAACGGGCTCAAACATAAGAACCAGGATGAGAACAGCACAGGACAGGGTGGTGTTTCTTTCTGTGGAGGTAGGATCACAATGAGTTGGAAATGACTCCACAGCACGTCACCACAACCAGGTCATTCTATAGATAACATTCTAGGAACCTCCAATTGATATAACTGCAGCTGCACCTTTTAAATTCCCAGGAACAATATTGGAGGTTTCCAGCATCTACACAGTCTCAGCTGCACCTTTTAAATCCCCACGAACAACATCTATGCAGTCTCTCCAAAACTTGCTTGTTTCGTCTGTCTTTTTATCACAGCCAATCTAGTGACTAAGGGAAGGAGCCCTTGGGGGCGCATAATGGCTATGTATTGGAAACGAAACTGTTGCTCCTTGAGAAGAAGATAATGCTTTCTAATTCCACCGAATTCACAGTCTCAGAAACCAAATTCACTTATGTGTGTATGTGTATATGTGTGTATATATATTTATATATATTCCCCTAATTTTCAAGGATAGCATTTTAAAATTAATTTTGTTGTAACAATATACACAGCAAAATGTACTCCAACTTAGCAGTTGCTACATATACAAGTCAGTGACATGGGTTACAGTCTTCAAATATATACAACCATTCTCACCCTCCTTTACCATATCATCATCTCTCAGGGACATGAACTTGCTGCCTCTTCAATGTCCTATCTATCCTTTCTAGTACTGTAGCCATTTAGATCTGATTTAAAACAGCCTAATGGTCAAGGCAGGCATTTTTCACCAGTGAAGATAAACTATGCTTCATTCCACAGGATGTTTTCCCCCTTTTTGATTGTGCGAATTGACTGTTTAGTGAACACATCGACTGCCCCTTCAACAATTCACACACAGGTGTTTATGCCATGGATCGCAAGTCCTAAGCTGTAACATTATTTTTCCTTACTTCCTCCTAGTATTTTTCCTACTTCTTCCTAGGTTTCTTCTCTTCTTCCTCTTTTCCTAGCCCTTCTGAACATTGTCCTGGGGTAAATGCTGCCCTTAGAATCTCAAATGGTGGATTATTCTAAGGGGCACACATCCCTCTTTAATGTTCCCTTGTCAGATCTCTATGTAGTTCGGCTAAAAACAGAACCATGGCATAAATCCATTTCTAGGCCTGAAGGGTGACTGAAGGGCATGGTCCCTTCACTATCTAGCTGAGCAGTAACCCCGATGTTTTTATTATTTTGCAATGTTTTTATGATTTTGCATTTTGTTCCACATCTATCTCCCATTCTACCCATGAATTTCTAGTGGGATACCTTTCAGCATGGTTGGTGATGGTACCATCTATTTCTGGTTTTAATCCATTGGATTAATTATTCCATGTGCTTTTGTTTTTGTTTGTTTGTTTTTGTTTGTGGGCATCACTGCCTCTGGTGGTCGTGGGCGCTACCCAGTGCCATTCCTGAGAGCCGCCACTGGATTTGAACCGCCAAGCCCGTGGGCCACAGTCCCGCACTCAACCACTTACGCCACCGGGGCTCAGCCCTTGCTTTTGGTTTTTGAAACTCTTCTCTGCTAGTCCTCGTCACTACTAAGCAGACTAGAACACAGAACACCACCTTTATGGATGAGGCTATGCCAACTGACCCTCGTGCCCCCAAAAATTATGGCCTAGTACCTCCAGACCCAGTGATGGCTAACAAAATTTTTGAAGCTTGACCTTGTATGAGCCACCACATCCGTGGACTAATTTGCAGCAAAGGAAAATACCTGTGTACACACATCCTCTGTCAAACGTGTAAATCCTTGGGTACCTTTTCACTTTCCCACATCTAGTCAGTCTGCATGTGTATCCATGCATCCACTAGTAGGTCACCACTATTACAAACTTGTGTACCTATAATAATACTGCTGTTCCCATTGCCATCATTTTTTTTGCCAACTTGCATCTTATTATGTATTGCCTTCCCAATGAAAGCCAAGCTCATTGCCAGAGAGTCAATGCCGACTCATGAAAACCTTACAGGTAGGGCAGAACTGGCCCTGTGAGTTTCCAAGACTGTCATTCTTTAAGGGAGTCAAAAGCCCCGTCTTTCTCCTGTGGAGAAGCTGGTGGATTTAATGTGCTCACCTTGGAGTTAGCAGCTCAACTGTAAGCACTGCACCAGGGGGCTCCTTTACAGACAGTAGTCTGTTTATATATATTCTGACCTGATAGGCATTTCGATTGTTGCCTCTTTTTCCCTTGTCAATAGTTCTGCATCAAGGGTGTGCATATATCCATTCATGTCATGGCTCTTTATCTATAGGTGATAAACCATGCAGAGAGATTGGTAGGTCAAATGGAATTTCTATTCAAAACTTTTCAAGGAAGTGCCATACCATTTTCCACAGTGCCACTTATAATACTCAAGGGTTGGGATCTCTCCAAACATACACCAGCATTTTTGTTGTTGTTTGCTTTACTTTTTAAAACTGCTGTAAAGTTCGAGTGGAATGATATCTCATTGCTGTGCTGATTTATATTTCTCTAATGGCCAATGATTGCAAGCCTTGCTTCACATGCTTGTTGACTACCAAGATGTCTTTTTGGGGAATATGTCTGCTCATATTTTCTGTCCATTAAAAATAATTTTGGAGGGCTCTTACAGCGCTTATCATTATCCATACATCTATCCATTGTGTCAAGCACATGTATACATATGTTGCCATCATCTCCAAAACATTTTGTTTCTACTTGAACCCTTGACATCAGTTGCCCATTTTCCCTTCCCTCCCCAACCCTCACTCCTTTATGAACCTTTTATAATTTATAAATTATTGGTGGTTTTTTCCCCATGTCTTACACCAACTGCTGTTTCCCTTCACCCACTTTTCTGTTGCCTGTTCCCTTGGGAGGAGTTTATATGTCCATCATTGTGATTGGTTCCCCTTACTCACCATCACCCCCCTTTCCCTTACCCTCCTAGTATCACTACTCTGATTTTTGGTCCTGAGGGCTTTTTCTGTCTTGGATTCCCTGTGTTGACAGCACTCATCTCTAGCAGTGTATATGTTCTAGTCTAGCTAGATTAGTAAGGTAGAACTGGCATCTTGATAGTGTGGTGGGGAAGAAAGTGTTGGAAAGTTGTGTTTCATTGCTGCTATACTGTACCCTAACTGGCTAGTCTCTTCCTTGTGGTCCTTCTGACAGAAGATGTCTAATTGACTACTACAATGAGCTTTGGGTTTCCACTCTACTGTCCCCCTCATTCATATCAATATGGTTTTTCATTTTGTTTTGGCTCTTTGATGCTGCATACCTGGTCTCATCATCACCTCATGCTCACACAGGATGGTGTGCGGCTTCCATACTGGCTTGATTGTTTCTCAGATAGATAACAACTTATTTAACTTATCTTGAAGTCTTTACGACCCTAAGTGCTATATGTTTTGATAGCTACTCAGCCCATTTCTTAATTGCGTTTTCTGTTTTTGCCTTATTCAGGTGCTGAAGTTTTCTGTAAATTTTAGAGGTTCAGCCTTTGTCTAATATGTAATTGGCAATTTTCCCACCTGGGGGGAAGTCTTCTTTTTTAATCATTTGATTGGGATCTTTTCCAGGTCTTATAATACTCCACACATCAATTTTATCAAGCATATTTGTACAAGTTGTCATCATCATTTCTAAAATATTCTCTGCTTGAGCCCTTGGTATAAGCTCTTCTTTTCCCCCCTCCTTCATGTGTCCTTGATCAATTATATATTGTTATTGCTATTTCAGATCTTACACTATCCATTGTCTCCCTTCACCCACATTTATGTTATTTGTCTCTTTCGATGGGGAGTATATATCCAATCATGTGATGAGTTCCCAGTTTCTTACCCCTCCCCCTCCCTAGCCATCCCCCTACCTATGTGATATCACTACTCCCATTACTGTCCCTGAAGGGTCTATCTTTCTGGAACTCAACATGTCGAGCAAGAATGCTTATCTGCACCCATGTGTGTTCTTCAGTCTAGTAAGGTTTGTTCGTGGTATTGGTGGGGGGGGGGGGGGAAGGATGTATTCAGGAACTAGAATGATATGTGTTTCATCAGTGCTATACTGCACCTTGGTTGAGTCATCCCTTCCTTATACCATTTCTGTGGGGGAATACCCATGAGCTTTAAGTCTCCACTCCAACTCCCCTTTTTGCATAGATATAGTTGTTTGTTTTGGAGCTTTATGATACCCGATGCCTGATCCCATCAACATCTCATGCTCACACAGGCTGACGTGCTTATTCCATGTGGGTTGATTTGCTTCCCAGCTAGATAGCCACTTGTTTGACTTCAGGCCTTTAAGACTACAGACAGTTATCTTTTGATAACGGTCACCATCTGCTCTTTCCACCACATTTGCTTATGCATCCATTTGGTCTTCAGGATCCTGTTGGAAAGGTGAGTATGAAGGAGTGCCAGGTTATCAGAACTAAATGTTCTTGTGAGGGAGGCCTTGAGTAGAGGCCAAAAGTCCGTCTACTATCGTAATACTTCTCATATAAATATATGTACATTGCCCTCTATCCCTTTGCAATTAATTATAAATTAATATATTTACATATATGTCTATAGATATAACTCTATAAGCAGCTTTTTGCCTCTTCTTTCCTCTATCTCATTCCACCTTCCTCCTATCCCACTATCATGCTCACCCTCCATTCAGCTCTCAGTAATTCCCCTTGGATACCTTGCTCTTATCAAGCCCCACCCGGCATTATACACCCTCCTACCGCTGGCCCCATAATTTTCTTTTGGCGATTGTTCATCCTGCCTGTCTTACATAGAAAGACATAGGGACAAAGAAAAAGTAAAACAATAAAACGAACAGAATAAGAAAAAAATAGATAGCTCCAGGTCTGTCAGCTGTCCCATATGTGTGTTTTCTGATGAAGTCTGAAGAGGTGCCAAGCTCCGCCCCCCCCTCCCCGTCAGAAGTATATTTTCAGGATTGCTTAGGGGCTTGGTTGCTTTCCTCTCCTTGCTGCCCAATTGCACTCGCTTCGCATTCCACTCCACTGTGCGTGGGGCAGACCTGGTATGCTTTCCGCACAATGTCTCCCATGCTGTCCTGTAGTGGGATGGGTCAGTGAGGGAACATTGTGTCTCCTAGTGGGGCTGGCCCTACAGTCCTCTCTGTGCACTGGATGCTCTGAGCAGGGATATCATTTGGGGAAGTCTTTTAATGCACAGGCATAGCTGTCTAATTTTTAAAGGAGATCCCAACCTCCTGTGTTTTGCATGTTTTCAGATATGTTTAATAGTATATTTATGCCTCTTCTGACAAAAGGGCCCCTGAATTTGCCACATGTTCTTAGTGATGATATGCGTAGTTCCATTTGACACTTGCGTCTTTCATCCATCTTGCGTTTGTTTTTTTCATATAGTGTGATCTATGACTCCTGCGTCATTTTTGTTGTGCATGGATATCTAGTTTTTGCCAGCGCCATTTGTTAAATAGGTTTTCTCATCCTGGTTTAATGAGTGTGGTTCTTTGTCAAAGATCAGCTGTTCATAGGTGGAAGGCTTTTCTTCTGGGGTCTCAATTCGGTTCCTCTGGCCCGTGGATCGGTTATTGTATCAGAGCCAGGCTATCTAGGCTGCCATGGGTAAATCATAAGTATTGTGCATGAAGGCACTAGCATTGCTCCTTTTCTTTAGTAGTGCTTTGCTGATCTAGAGTGTCTTTGCAGTCCTTATAAAGTCGGTGACTCATTTTCCCATTTATGTAAAGAATTCTATTGGAAATTTGGATCAGGATTACATTATAACTATGATTGATTTCGAGTGTACTGATAGTTTTACAATGTTATGTTTTCTTCTCCTTAAGCATGGCATATTCTTCCATTTATATACATATCTTTTGCCTTCTTGTAGTGGTGTTTTGCGATTTTCTTAGTATAATTCTTTGCTTCTCTAGTTAGATTTTTTCCTATGATAATTTACTTTGTCCATAGCTATGAAGTAAAATAAAAATTATTTTGGTGGTTAGGACATTGCTATAGAACAGCACACCTTCTCTTTAAAATCTTCAAGCCACTCAACGCTAGCCAGGTAGGTCTAAACCCCATCTCATGGTACCTGTGGCAACCTTATGTGTTAAAGAACACAACTACTCAATAAGGCTCCCCTGCCCCTTTTCTATAACCTTTATAGAAATAGATTACCAGGACTTTTCTTTTGTAGAGCATTCAGAAGGTTTGAATCATCAGGCTTTTTGTTAGTAGTCGTATTTCTCATTTGAAAAATTGTCCAAGTAATCCTTGCTTGCCCCAAAGTCAGGATGGTCCCTGAATTGGGAAGGACTGAGGCAACCTTGCGAATTTTGTCTTGCCCATACTTAATTTTTCAAGAAAGGGTTCCAGAACAGCACTAGAGAACTCAGACAGAAGGTGCAAAACTACATTCCTGAAGCTACGAATTTTCTTTTAGCCTGGAAGGCATGGGGGTGCCAAGGAATGAGCTCTCTCTCCGACAGACCATGTCCAGCAAAGAAAAAGGACCCTGAGATAGCACAGTTCCAGCTCCCATGAAGGATTGGCTTTTGTGACCTCCGAACAAGCCTCTGGGTCCCTGTAGGCCCTGCCTGAGTCAAGCGGGTGATTACAGCGACCCTAAGAAAGTCCTCGTGGACGTTGTTACTGTCAGTCTGCCCTTCTGTCCACCTGTGACAGCTTTCGTATTGTTTTGATATTTGAAGCTGTGCCAGCACTACCAATATTTGAAGTACCAGCAGGGTCACTCATTGTGGACAGTTTCACTAGAGCTCTCAGACTAAGACAAACTAGGAAGAAAGGCCTGGTGATTTACTTATGCAAATCAGCCAATAAAATCTTTATGAATAATAGTGCCTGGGGTTAAAATCCTATTTTTCTCCTTTAAAAAAAACAAAACAAATTATTTCCACTAATCATCTCTATGCCCTAAATTGTGACTCCTCGTTCCTTGATGCTTACAGGTAGAGGTGGGTGGGGAACAGTTTTGGAAAACAAAATGGCTTGGCTTGAGAATAGTGTCTTACTTGTGCAGCCAGGGGTGGTTTACTAGTGTCTAGGTCAAGGGAGGGAAGGAATAACATGTAAGTCCAAGAAGCCATCTTGCTCTGAGGAGTGATAAAGTACAGTTTTTGGTGCTGAGGTGTTCTTTCACGGCGAATGTCTTTGCAGAATAAACCCAAGTCGGTAGGTACAGGAATAGAATGGTTCCATGGGAGAAGATTGTTAGTAAAACCAGAGGCTGATCTGGTCCTGCATCTCTGGGGGAGACTCCAAGGGGAAGAACTAATCTGCTTTAAGAAGAAGAAAGGGACGGAGACTTATTTCCTAATGTGATGGTGGGTGGGAAAGTTCTTTGACATGTCATTCCTATGGAGGCCTGGGAAGTACATTATTCCTCATCTTTCTGTTTTGTGGAGGTCAGCAAGTTGTGAGTCATCCAGTGACTCACAGCCTCATCATTGATGTATATTTGGGGGAGCCTACTGGGTGCTTGAGTTCATGCTGATAAGGAAAGCGGGCCTTTGTTATGCCTGAGTCTTTTTCCGAGCTACGTGTTTTCTGTGTTTTCTTAGCTGCCACCACCATCCTGATGGTGTCATTCCATTTGAACGGCAGACATGTATAAGACTCTGAAACTAGACAGAACATGAGGCACTGGGGAGATTTTTCCATCTACCCCCGTATGCTGGGCCCACTGACCATGTATTTCTCCAGCCATTTGTGTTTTTATCTTGCTTCAACAGAAGGAAGCACATTGATGCTGTTTAGAGAAAGTGCTCTGTATTCTGTGGCGGAGGACCTTGGGCATCTTCCTTTTTTTTTATTTTTAACATCTCAGAGCCTCTGTTTCCTCTTTTACTATCCACTCCCCTGATTTTATTGCAATATTTCATTAGGATTCAAACAACGTACAGGCGCAAACACCTCCCTTTCCAATGGCCTTCTTGGACCACACCTCTGTCTCCCGGCCTGTGCCCACTGTTGATTCCCTACGTGTGGTTGACTGCTGGAGCTGTATTTCGAGGAGGTTCACGCCATAGGCTGGCACTGACAAGAAATGGATTTCTGGTAAGTTCCAGCCCCAGTCAGGTGCATAAAAGTCATTCAACACACATTTATGGAACTCCTACTATATAACAGGACTGTTCTAGTATTGAGTATATGGCAACATCAAACAGAAATCATTTCTCCTCCCATGGCCCTTAGATTTTTATTGTGGGGAGGCCTAAATTAAAGATTATCAATGCAAGCATTTTATAGGAGATGATAGGAAGTATTTTTTAAAAAGAGCTGGGTTTATGGAAAAGGGTACTGGTCAGGCCTTGGCAGGGATTCAAATTTCAATAGAAGATTCATGGTAGGCTTCCACTGCAAAGCTGACATTGGAACCAAAACTTGAAGAATGGGAGGGATTGAAACCTAAGAGCATCTTTGGGAAAGGTGGTCCTGACACAAGAAATAAGCAAGTAAGGGTGAGGATATAGCATTTATAGGAAGAAGAATGTGGTATCAGGGTTGGAGGAAACCTTATCAGCAACCTGAGTAATGCAGACAACCTTGCTTGCTGAAAGTGAGAAGGACTTGAAGCACATGTTGATGAAGATCAAGGATTGCAGCCTTCAGTATGGATTTTGACTCAATGGAAAGAAGATCAAAATCATCACACCCACACCCATATGTGACAAATGGAGAGGAATTTGACTTTGACAAGAGTTTGACTTTGACTTTGCTTGGATCCACAATCAATGCTCATGGAAGCAGCAGTCCAGAGAGCCAATGATGCATTGCATTATGTAAATTTGCTACAGAAGACCTCTTAAAGTACTGAAAAGCTAAGCTATTGCTTTGAGACCTACATTGTGCATGGCATTTTCCATTGCCTCATATGCAATGGACAGTGCATAAAGATGGACAGTGTAAGATGGACAGTGTAAGATGGACAGTGAATAAAGAAGACCAGATAAGATGGTCTTATTCATTTAAACTCTGGGGTTGAGAAAGATTATTCAAAGTACCATAGAGTTTCAAAAACAACAAATAGATTTGTCTCTGAAGATGTACAGCCAGAATGCTCCTTAGAGGAAGGATAATGAGACATCTTGTCATGTACTTTAGACATCAAGAAAGATTGGTAAAGTGGACAGTCAGTGACAAAGAGGGCTTTTGATGAGCTGGACTGACACAGTAGCTGCAGCAATGAACTCAAATGTAAGAATAATTGCAAAGATGGCATGGGACCAACAGTGCTGTATTCTGTTGTACGTAGGTTCACTATGAGTTAGGACAACTCATAGTGCTGGAACCTAACAACAATAACAGCATACAATATTCCTTCACTAAACAACTGTGTGTATTAAACTCTTATTTTGGTGCTGGTCCTTTTATGAGATGCTGCAGTGAGGGATAACTTGTCGTGGAAGAAGGACTGAAAAGATCTATCTATATATATACACACACACACACACACACATATATATATATGACTTAATTAAGGTAAATAATGTGGACTTGACTCTCATTGAGAGATACAAAGAGTTAAGACAATCAAATGTCAACTGAACTGATTCAAGTCCATCCAGAAGTGCCATGGAAGAAATGCCTAAAGATCTACTTATGAAAGATTAGTCATTGAAAAGACCATAAAACACAACTCTTCCTCACCCAGAGCCTGTTTCCATTTACTGTCCACTCCTCTGATTATATAGCAATACTTGCTGTGATGTATGTGAGCTCACTATCAATCAGAGTCAACTTTGTAGCAATGTTTTTGTATGGATTCACATTAGAGTATGGTAGTAAAAAATGTAATAAGTTCCTTAGTTCAGAAAGAGTACATATCAATATACATAGGAAAATGCAGAGAGAATCAAATGAAAAAAGTTGGGTTGGAGTCACAGGTTGAAGAAAAAACCCTGTATATGTGGCTTGTGTGTAGAAACTTGGATGTATGCACATTTCTGAATGATAAGAAGAGACTGAAGATAATCTGGCTGGTATGTTTAGCAAAATCGTCAATATGTTTGAAGCCATGTGAATTAGATAAAGAATAGGAGCACATGAAGTCAGAGGAGTAGAAGAGAGAACTCATAGAAATTTATAGGGGCTTTGTGAGATGTTTAGCTTTTATTCTCAGTAAAATGGAACGCTATTAAAAGGTTTTGAAGAGGGGAGTAGGATTATCTGACATATTTTTCAATAAAAGTCAATGTGCTCATTGTATTGAAGAATGAAATGGAAGGAGGTGAATTTGGAACCACTAAAATGATTTAAGAGTCTATATCAATAATCAAAAGGGGAAATTACATTTCCTTGGACATGTGTGTGTGATTGGATTCCAGGTATAATTAAGATTATCAAATGAATGTTAGATATAGTGTGAGAAAAAGAGAAGAATTATGGGTGGTTTAACGGTTGAAAGTCTCCTTTGTAATATATTCCCATTCTGGGTTTTCATGGGAGACTACAGATCCATATGCTTTATGACCTACTTCATAGGTCCATCTCTATCTTATTTTCCTACTTGACCTCAAACTTCTATTCCTTCTAGGCATGTGACCAATGAGCCAAACCATGGACCCCCAGCACAGAAACCATAGGTATAGTATATGATAGGCAACATATTCCTGTTAGGCTATCAGAAACTCAAACTCATTGCCTGAGAACTGATTTGGATTTATAGTGACCGTAAAGGACCAGGTAGAACTGCCCCGATGGGTCCCCAAGACTATGAAGCATATCTCTTAATCCTCCAGGACCTCTCTTTCTTCATTTACTGTCTATTTCTCTGATTTTGTCACTCACACTCATTGCCATTGAGTTCATTCCAATCCACAGTGACCCTGTAAGACAGGGTTGAACTATCCATGCAGGTTTCCCAGACTGTAACTTTTTTTGGAGTAGAAACCGTTGTCTTTCTCCAGCAAAGCGTCTGATAGGGTGGAACTGCTAACCTTGTAGCTAGCAGCCCAACATGTAACCACTGCATCACCAGGACTCTTTCCAAGATGTCCTCTGACATACACATCTTTATGGGAGTGCAAACCCTCACCTTTCTCCCTTAAAGCAGCTGGTAGCTTTGATCTGCTGACCCTGTAGCAGTCCAATGTGTAACCTACTATACCACCTCTGAGTCCAGACATAGCTGACACGATATTAGTGGCTAAGGAAAAACAAATATTCAAGGACACCTTGAAGTAGGTAAATTTGGAAAAATAAAAAGATACAGAAAAAAATCAATGTCTACAAAAGGGCCACACAAAAGCAGTGATAATTCTAGGGAGTGGTATAGCACTGATGAAACACTCTGTAATATTTTTGCCCCTTATTATTATGTTCTTTATTTTACCTCATTAATCTTTTTAGACTACCATATGTTCTTTCCATAATTAAGAGTATTCAATGCATTAAAACTAAGATAGATGAGACTTAAGAAACAGTAATGAGGGGAGCTGAACCACAGTGGTGTAGTGGTTGTGTGCGAGACTGCAGCCCACTGGGTTGGTAGTTCAAATCCAGCAGCAGTTCTCCAGGAGCAAGGCTAGACCTCCTACTCCCACCAGAGGACAGTGATGCCCCCCTCAAAAAGAAAGAAACAGTAATGAGGATAATGATTTCCTGAGGGTGCAGGAAGGGAGACAGAAGAAGGGGTTGCTTATACCAATGATGACTGTATAACCACACTAGAGGGAGATAAATATTCAAATTGCAGGTAAACAGGTATATTAGATAGTGTAAGAAAGGGGAAATAACAATAATATATAAAATAACAATAAGAGTCCCTGGGGGCTAGGTTTGGGGGGGACAAAGAAGAGTTGATATCAAGGAGTTCAAGAGGAAAGAAAATGTTTTGAAGCTAATGGTGGTAGCAATTATAAAATATGTTTGATTTAGCTGAATTGTGGATTGTCATAATATCTGTAAGAGTTTCCAATAATATGATTTTAAAAATAAATAAAGCAATGACTATACAAAAGGTATCATTTACTTAACTTTCCAAGAGAAGAACTTAGACCAATTAGAGAGAGAGAATGATAGAAAGCCTATGAATAAATTCCTTTTCCATTCATCCATCCTTTGAACATAAGGCATAGTTGTCCCCATATAAACTCTGGTGATACTTCACATAGCCACTTGTTTAAATAACACCTGTGAAAGTCTTTTAATGTCTTGCACAGGAAACAATGCCTGGCCTGGAGCTGTATTGAATTTTATTTGCTTCTTTCATTAGTCCTCATTTACTTCACTCTCATTACTTTTAGTAGTGCATCCTAATAAAATATTAGCACTTCAACCTTACCAAAACATCTTTATTTTATGGGAAACACAGCTATCACAGTCTCTTTCCAGACCCATTCTTGGCTGTGATAAACAGAATATAATGGCATAGTACTTTACTTCTTCCCACTTTGAATATGAACATGATAAATGGAGACATTTTGCAGTCAGCATGGAAAGGCTAAGAGAATCAAAGAGGCACCACTCAAGATGCAAGTTACATTTCTTCTCAAATTATTTTAGCGTTCACTCAAAGTTCCAAATAATATACTGAAAAGAAATTTGTATTACATTCTTGGGGATTCCTTGTCTTTCATAATTCATCCAAGAACCATGTAGATTAGTACTAACAAAGGATGTCTACTAAAACTTCCTCAAAAATGAAGAAGATCTGAGGCTCTGTCTTGCAAAGCTGGACCTCCTCATCCACCTGGCATTGCTCATCATCCTTATGGGTTATTTCAACACATCTCCAAATTCCACATCCTGAGAGATCATCATACTTTCCAAAGAGTAGTCCGTGTAAAGGTAATTGCACTATTCTACAATCAAGGCACTGCTTTCTGATTTCCTAGGCTCCCCCTTCTCCTGAATGCCCCAAAGTTTCCACAGGTACCATGTAGTTTGATTTAGCCATCTCTCAGTGATGAAACCTGAAACCACTGACCCAGTGTCTAATCTCCGTGAAGAAACACTATGTTTTCATCTCCAGCTAAATAAAATCATTAGAAAATCTTAGCTAACATAAAAGGATACATCATAGAATTTTCCAGAGAAAAATAAAACTGTTTGAAGGAAGTTGGTTTAGAAATCCAGAGAGGTAGCAAGCCTAAGAACAGATTAACTTTCCTAGAGCTTAAATTTTTCTCAGAGTATCATTCTTGGCACAGAGGCTGTCTGGGCAAGACTGACAAAGTGTGGGACAGTTATGAGTCAGACACTAGACAGACCTACCAGACTGAGTCAGGAAATCATGGAAGGTCCCGCCCAGGACAAAGTGAAAGAGAGGGATAAGGAAAAGGGTAAGCATGTTGTAGATGGTGAATAACAAAAGCAAGAATAAAATCCATTAAACCATGTTGGGGAATCTCTAAGATGGTTTCAGGCAGAGGTCTGTGCAGATGCTTCATAGCTAGCTATACGTTAAAAGAGAAGGAAAGGTAGCCAAAAAGAATGGAGGCACAGCAAATAAATGGAGTTTTAGATGGGCTCAATGGAAGGTGGGGAGTGGATTCCTATAGATAAGAGTGGAGTGGAAGCTATAAGGACCAGAGACATAAAGTAAAATTTTGCTAGCAGCCTAGTAGTATCTGAGTCCTTTACAAGCCAGAATAGTGAACAGAAAACTAGATAATAAAAGGGAGATGGAAAATTTTCTAGTTCCCTATAGTAAACTGATGACATTAACATGGTTTTACTATATACCATGGTCTTTATCGACTCTTGCCCAGGAAGATAAATATTCATAGGTCTATCTTATTTAAATGAACATAAACTTGGTTATCTATATAAAAAGTATCAAATTACAGTTTACTTGACTCTTTAAATCCCCTCACCTGAAAAACCTTCATTTCTCTGTGACCATATTATCTAGACTATCATATCACAGTTCCTCCACAATCCTAAATAAGCCTTCACATTACAAGATCTTAAACAAGATGTCAAATACTTATTGATATGCTAGCATCGCTCTCCCACCCTCTGAGACATTACCATTGACACTATCCTGGGTTGTTAGGTACTCTCTGTCAATTCGAACTCACAGAAACCCTGTGTACAACAGAAGGAAACACTGTCTGGTCCCGGAACAGCCTCACAATTGTTCCTATGTTTGACCCATGATTACAGCCACTGTATCAATCCATTTTGTTAGGGTCTTTCTACGCTTCACCGACCCTCTATTTTATCAGGCATGATGATTGTCTCTGGGAACTGGTTCCTTCTGATAACACGTCCAAAAATACATGACCCTACTTGCAAGACAGATTAATTCTTCTGGCAATCCATTGTATGTCTAGCATTCTTCCTCAAAACCATAATTCAAAGGCATCAATTCTTAAACTTCTGGAAATTTGCTATCACACCATTCTTCAGTACTCCAGTGAAGCTGTATTGCACATATTATCAGTGACACTGATAATTTCATGTTGCTTTGCAAACATCTTCCTTTAGAATGGGCACACATGATGCATCTAGTGGGCACTTAAAGCATGTCACCTATTTGCTAAAACATCTCAATTGATATTCTTTCAATTCTGGAAGCCTGTTTCTTACCAAAGTCTGTAGGGCACCTTGAACTTGTTTCTTTAATGCCAATGTTCTTGATAACATGCTACCTCCTGAAAAAGGTGATTGTTAATCAATACTTTTTGGTACAGTAGCTGTGTGTCTTCCTTCCATCTTCTTTTGATGCTTCCTACTTGCTCAAGATTTTGCTTGTAAAATCTTTCAATACTGCAACTCTAGCCTTGAGTTTTTTCTTCAGTTCTTTCAACTCATGAAATACTGTAGTTCTGTTTTGCTTTCCTAACGCCAAACTTTGCACATTTCATTGTAGTAATTTAGTTTGTCTTCTTAAGCTATTCCTAGAATGACTGTACACTCAAGAACATGTTTTGTCTCCATATATTGACAGAGTCCTTTTTTAAAAAACTCCAATTTTTAAAAAGATTGGGACTCTTACAGCTCTTATAACATTCCATACATCAATTGTATCAGGCATATTTGTGCATATGTTTCTGTCATCATCTTTCTCAAAATTTACTTTTTATTGAGCCCTCCTCTCCCCCCCCACCCATGATCCTTTGATAAATTATAAATTATGATTGCTTTCATATCTGACACTGACCTCTGTCACCCTTCACCATGTTTCTGTTTTCCATCCCCCTGTGGGTAGAGGGGCTTATGCATCTATCATTGCAATCATTTCTCCCTTCCTACCATTTCTCCCCACCTTCACCCTACCCTCCTGGTATTACTACTCCCATTTTTGTTTCTCAGAGGTTTATGTGACCTGGATTCCATGTGCTGTGAGCTCTTATTTGATCCAGTGTTCTAGCTAGAACTGAAAGGCAGGACTGGGGTCATGATGGTGGGTGGTGAGGAAGCCTCAAAGAACCCGAGAAATATTGTGTGTTTCATCAGTGCTGTGCTGTGCACTGGTTGACTCATTGCTTCCTTGTGACAATACTGTAAGGGGATGTCCCATTGACTACAGATGGGTTTGGAGTCTCTGCTAGAACTCCCCTGTTTCTCAACAATATGTCTTTTGGGGCTGGCTGTGTGTGTGTGTGTGTGTGTGTGTGTGTGTTTTGCAGTGAGGGGTTGGGAGAGAGGTGTCTTCTGGTAACTGTTAGCTGATTCTCTCCATACCCCTCATGATCACACAGGCTGGTGTACTTCGTCCATGCATTTCTGCTAGATGACTGCTTGTTTGACTTTAAGTCTATAAGACTGCAGATACTATATATTTTGATAACTGGGCACCTTTAACTGCCTTCACCAAACTTGCTTATGCATTCATTTTTGTCTTCAACGATCACATTGGAAGCGCTGCATCATGGCATGCCAGGTTATTAGAACAACATGTTCCTGCACTGAGGAAGAGCTTGAACAGAGACCCAAAGTCTGCCCACTTCCTCCATGTATTGCCATGTAAAATATATATATGTAGGCTGATACCTCTATCTTTTATGAATTAATATAGTTACATAAGTACATACCAAGTTTATAACTCTATCCAAAGTTTTGTTTCCTGAATCTTTCCTGCTTCCTTTTACTTTTCTCCTGCCCCACCATCACGCTCACCCTTCTGCTTCTTAGTAATTCTTCTCAGCTAGATGCTATTGCTCCAACCCCATCAGAATCTCTATGTCCTTCTGGTTGCTTTGAATTCCCTAGCTGTTCCCTGTCTATGGCATTGTTTGCTCAGCGTTCCTTTTCCCCTGCCCCTTCTTTCTCCCAGGACCACCCAGAACCATTGGTGCCACTGCTTTCTCCTTGGGCTTGCTTCCTATACCTATCTTATCTTGGTAGACAAAACAATAACAGAGACAAAACAAAAAAGAAAGCAAAAGATTGAATAGAAAGATGGGGGGAAACTAGCAAAAAATCCCAAACAAGTATACATAAGTCCAGGTCTGTTTGCTGATCTTTATGACGGCCTCTGCAATAGAACCTGGGGGCTTCTGGGAACTGCTCCTCCCAGCCGGAAGTCTATTTTGGGAGCTCCTCAGGGGGTTTGTGGCTTTGCTTTGCTCCCGTTACTGATTTATTATGTTCCTGCTCCATTGCAGGGGTGGTCAGACCCTATTCATTCACCGCTGTGTGTCCCCAGTGTTGTCCTCTGTTGCAGTATGCTCCAGAGAGGGGACATGATGTCTTGAGCTGTTGCCACTCCTACAGTCCTCTCTGTGCCTTAGCAGCTCCATCCAGAGTTGTCATCCTCAGGGCTTGGTGTGCCAGTATGGGGTCTAGTCCCTTGCTCTCTCTTTTTCCTTCTTGGTTTGCTTCTGTATGGATGTGGCAGGCTGGTCTCTCTCCCCAGTGAGTAGGTTTGGCTAGGAGGGATGGTGGGGCCAGTTTGGCACTGATTGGAGGCTGGCCCTGTACACTTCTCTGTTCATGAATTGCTCCATGTAGCCATGTTGACCTCTTGGTTTGGTGTGCCGTGATGGGATCTACACTCACACTCCCATTTCTATAGCGACATATGCAATACCCTTCCCCTGCGTGGATTACTGCCCTATTCCCCCTTTTTCCCCTTTTCTCCCTCCCAACCCTCTTCCCCTTCTTTATGTTGTAATAACATGAACATCCTTGGGTTTAGTTTTACCCCTATCTAATTGCCTGTTTCTCATCCCCAAAAGTGTGAGACCATGGCTTTTCTTCTATACCTACTGTGCTGATTATATTTACCTCAGTGGACTCATGTTGTACTCGTCCTTTTCTTATTTTGTAACTTCACTTAGCATAATTTTATCCAGCTCTTCTCATGAAACACTACTTCATGTGATCACCAGTGCATTTTTGTGATCCATAGAACTTCATTGTGTTTATGTACCAGAGTTTTCTAATCAACTAATCTATTGAGGGAATTTAAGTTGTTTCCAACTCTTTGTGATTGTGCAACAATAAATATTGGAGCACAGATAACTGATCTTGGTCTATTTCTTACTTCTGGATATATGCCTAGTGGAGGGATTGCTGGGTCATAAGGTAACTTAATTTCCATATTCTTTAAATATCACCAAATAGCTTTTCCCAGTGGCTCTTTGAATCTACATGACCACCAGTAATGGGGGAGAATACCTATCTTACCCTCCAACGTTTGTTGTTCGCTGATTTTCTGATTTGGGGTTGGTGATATTTCATCATTGTTTTAATCTGCATTTCTATGAGGGCTAGTGATCAGGAGCATTTTCTCATATTTTTCTTGGCTATTCTGGTCTCATCCCTAATGAAACTTCTGTTCAGGTCCTTTGCCCATTTTGTCAAGAAATTTACTGTTTTCTTTTTCTCAGGCTAGATATTATTGTTGATATTAACCATAAGTCCTTTGTCTGTTGCTTCATTGCTAAAAGTCCTCTCCCAGTCTGTGAGTTCTTTCGTTACTCTCGGTGAAGTTTTTCGATTCACACAGGTGTTTTATCCTTAGTACATCCCATTAGCCAGTTTCAACTTCATCTGTATGTGGATTCTTCCCTGCAACAGTTAGTTTAGGTATTCCCTGCACCAAGATCCTTAGGTATGTACCAATTCCTTTGTTGATGGGCCTGTGCTTTGAGGTTTTACTTCTATGCCTGTGTTTGTTCTTGTGCATGGGGTGAGGTAAGGGTCTTGTTTCCTTTTTCTACAGGTGTGCATCCATTGTTTCCAGCACCACAGTTAAAGGGGGCATCCACTTCCCACTTGATGCTTTTTAGGCCCTGGTTGAAGATCAGTTGTCGATATACTGATGTTTTTATTCCTGGGGTTTCTGTTATTTTCTATTCTTTTCTTTTCTATCATTATTCCAGCACCATGCTCTTTTGATCACTGTGGCTGTATAGTAGGTGTTAAAGTCAGGTAAGATTAGCCCTCTGATTTTGTCCTTCTCTGCTAATTCTGGCCTTTTTCCTTCTCCTTATATAACTGGTGGCACTTTCTAATTCTCTGAAGAAGTTTGTTGGTATTTGAGTCGGGATAGAATTAAATTTATATATTGTTCCTTGTGTAAGAATGACATCTTTACGATATTGAATCTTCTGATCCAAGAACACAGAATATTCTTCCATTTATGGAGGTCACTTTTGGTTTCCTGTAGCAGGATTCTGCAGTTTTCCTTTTATAATTCTTTTCGTTTTTTTTTTTTTGTTAGATATATTCCTAGATATTTCAGGTTGTTCTTGGCTATTGTGAATGGTACTGCCTTAATGATCTCCTCTTCCATGGTCTTGCCTGATGTAT
This sequence comes from Nesogale talazaci, assembly GCA_004026705.1. Lineage (NCBI taxonomy): Eukaryota > Metazoa > Chordata > Mammalia > Afrosoricida > Tenrecidae > Nesogale > Nesogale talazaci. The sequence continues at coordinate 139,079 of PVJH01002895.1, forward strand.
AAAACAAACCAATAAACTTCTGTTTATTGATCTTATATCCCACCACTCTTCCATATTCCACTATCACTGCCAGTATTCCTGTTATGGAGCTTTGGGGGGTTTCAATGTATAAAACCAAGTCATCTGCAAATAGTGATAGTTCACCTCCTCCTCTCCCATGTGGATAACTTTAATGTCCTTCCACTGCCTCATTTTGTTAGCCAGGAGCTTCAGTACTGTGTTGAAACAAGTGGGGATGAGAGGTATCCTTGTCTTGTCCCTTTTCTCGGTGGGATTACTTTCATCTTTTCTCTGTTGACTATGATGTTGGCTATTGGTTTTTCATAATAGCTTGTATTAACTTGAAGAATTCCCCTTCCATTCCCATATTCTTGAGTGTCTTAATTAGGAATGGATGTTGGATGCTATCAAATGCTTATTATGCATCTTCTGATATTATGAGGTAGTCTTATACTTTTCCTTTTCAATGTGGGTTAATAATATTGCTGTATTTTCAGTTGTTAAACCATTCCTGCATCCCTGGGATAAATCTCACCTGATCATGATGGATGATGCTTTATATACTTTTGTATTCTATTGGCCAATATTTTGATAAGAATTTTTTGCAGCTATGTATTCCTTTAGCATCCTTGCTTTGTTTGAATATCAAAGTTTTACTTCTTAGAATGAGCTTGGGACTTTGCCATATTTTTCTATGCCCTGGAATAATTTGTGGAGTCTTGGTGTCAGTTCTTTCCTGAATGCTTGGTAGAATTCTCTTGTGAAGTCATCTTCTCTGGGAGCTTTCTTTGTTGGTAGTTTCTTGAGAACGATATCTATTTCTTCTTTTGTTATGGGTCTGTTGAGGTTCTTGCCCTCTATCTGGGATATTCTAGGGAGGGATTATCTTCAGGTATTTGTCTATGTCTTCCACATTGTTGAATTCATTAGACTATAGATTTTGGGGGCTGAGCCCCGGTGGCATAGTGGTTGTGTTCGGGACTGTGCCCCTATGGTCTGGCAGTTCAAATCCAGCAGCAGCTCTCCAGGAGCAAGGCTGGGCCTCCTATTCTCACCAGTGGGCAATAAAAAAAAAAGAATACAGATTTTCATAGTGCTTCATGATTATCCTTTTAATCTCATTGGGGTCCATTGTAATCTCCCTGGTTTCATGCCTTATGCTGGCTATCGTGTTTTCTTCTTCCTTTCCTTGGTTAGTTTTGCCAGCAGTCTGATAATTCTATTGCTCGTATCAAAGAATCAGCTTTTTGCTACACTGATTTTTTTTGCACTCTCTCTTGCCTTCCCTCTTATTTAACTCTGCCCTGATTGTTATTATTTCTTTTCTCTTGCCATTGGAGGACTTGTTCTCTTGACTCTGTTCTAGTTGCTGGAGATTTTGTCAGAGTGTATCAGTCATATGTCTCTCTTTCTTTTTCATATATGCATTCATTGCTATCAAACTTCCTCTGATAATGGCTTGTGCTGTACCTCACAGGTTTGGGTACATTGTACTGTCATTTCTCTTAGCTTCTAGAAACGTCTTAATGTCCTCTTGAATCTCGGTCAGTACACAGATGATCATTACACATCCTCCAGTTGTTTGCCATTGGTTGTCTGGTTGTCCTCTTGCTGATCTCCAGCTCTATGTTTTGGTGGCCCAAGAAGAACATCTGAATGATCTCCATGTGTTTGAGTTTACTCAGGCTCAACTCGTATCCCAGTGTGTTAGTCCGAGTAAACTAGAGAAACAAATTTCACAGACACAAATATAGATATAATGGAAAGGGTTATATACAAGAGGAATGCAACATTGAGAAAGCATCCCAACCCAGTCCAGCTCAAAGTCATAAGTCTGATATTAGCCCATATACCCGATATCAGTCTATAAAGTCTCTCACGAAGTCATAGGTCAGTGGGTGCAGAATCCTGGTGCTAGCAGGGGTCTCCCCATAGCTCCTCGCTTTCAGGGCTCAGGGTCCATCAACAGCATCCAGTGGTGGTAGAAGCAACTCATCACTGGCAGGGGTCTCCCCATGATTTCTCAGAGGTCTTATTCCATCAGGGTAAAGCTGTGTGGCTTCTCCTCTGGGTCCTCCAGCTCCTGGGACACTGCCATCTTGTCTTGTCTGTGGTTCATCATCTCTGAGACTCACTCCCAACCACTGGGTAGATAACTACCTCCATGAGGGAAATGTCGTGAGATTTCCCAGAAGTCTCAGGAGAAAGCCATGGTCACACGGAGGCCTCACTGGCTACTCAATGGCTATATCCAGATTAACAGGCTAGACTCCACCCCACATCTCAATCATGAAATTAGCATAAGCACATGACCACCACAGTCAGCATATGGTCTATTTTTGAAAATGAGCAATGTGCACTTGAAAAGAATGTGATTTCTTTTGCCATTTGTATGGAAAACTCTATAAATGTCTATCAGGTACAGTTGCCTAATTTTAGTGTTTAGCTGTGTGGCTGCTTTGCTGAGCTTCTTTTCCAGTGATCTTTCTCTGATAACATTGTATTAAATTCACCTACTATGACTGTTGAGTCTGTAATCTATTTTTCATTTTTTGAATAGCTTGTATGATGAAATTTGTGGGTCTCATGAGGCTCCTATTTATTTATTATGCTTGCTGGTTCCTAGTCTATTAATCCTTTGAGCATTATATAGTACCCATACTTGTCTCTTGTTATAGTCTCCACCTTGAGGACAATTTTGTTGGAGATTAGGATTGTAACCCCTGCTTTTTTTAAGTTACTATTTGTCTAGTATATTTTCTGCCAGTCTTTTATTCTTAGTCTATTTTTTTTCTGCGAGCTTAAGATGTGTCTTTTGCAGACAGCAGATTTATGGGTTATGTTTTCTGAGCCATTCTGCTAAACTTTGTCTTTTATTGGATAACTTCAAGCTATCAACATTCAGAATTATTAACATCATCTGTGTATTTATTGCTGTCATCTCATCACCTTTGTATTGGGTGTTTTCCTATCTCCCTTCATATCAGTATGCTCTGTTTAAGGGCAGTGGGGGCTTCATTTTTATCTTCTTTATCCTCTGACACAATATGATTTTGGTAGTTGTTTTTAGCACATTGAGTTCTTGGTGGAGTTGAGTACAATGGTCTCTTTGTGCTTGGTGGATGTTGCTCTTCTGACCACTGTGAGTTTGCAAAGATTTTCTGCTGGGTTAGGTGTCTTATAATGCATTCTTTGACTATTTCCTTTTCGGGGAAGACTCTTACCTCATTATCTATCTTAATAGATAGTTTGGCAAGGCAGAGGATTCTTGCGTTGGTATTTTTTTCCTTTTCTCTTTCAGAAGATGCTATTCCACTCTCTCTTCCTCTTCATGGCATCTGCTGATAGGTCTGAGCATATTCCTACGACAGCACCATTGTATGTGGCAGCCCATTTTTCTCTTGCTGCTCTTAAATTTTTCTCCTTCTCAAAGTTGCATAATATAACTATTATGTGCCTTGATGTGTTCTTCCTGGGGCTTAGTCTAAGTGGTGTCCTCTCTGCTCCTATATGAATGTCTTATTCTCATTCATTAAGATGGGGAAGTTTGCTTCAAGGAATTCCCTCACCAATTTAGCTGTAGGCTTCTTCATTGTATCTTATTCTGGAAGACCAATTATTTGAATATTGATCCTCTTGACAGGATCTGTCATTGTTTTCAGGTTTTCTTCCATCTCCTTTATTATCTTGTTTGAGTGTCTTTCCCGTTGGTTGAAGTTTGCCTGATTGTCCTGAGTTCACTGGCATGATTCTCCACCTCTTCTAATATGATGGTGAGGTCCTTTATCATCTATTTTGCTTCTGTTACCTCATCCACTAGTTCTTGCATTTCCCTTTGGTGCATGGACTTCATTCTCTCTATCATGGACTTCATCTTCTCTATCATTGTGTCCTTATTTTGTGTTGTTTCCTTCATATCCTGTATTACTCCAATCAGAATTCTGAAGATTTCTTTTTGCTGTACTTCAATATCTGCTTCTTCAAGGAGCATCATTAGGGTTAGAATTTCTTCTGCTATTGCATTTTGATTTTCATGTTTTCTTGTTGAGGATGTTGGGGTTTGCTGATGTCTGAGTTCTGTTTTGAGAGAACTGAGAACTATTTTTCTGGGAGGGGACCTGAGCTCTTTCTCTGTGAGACAGGTAAAAGTAGTTTCAGGGACTACCTGAGCCCTCCCATAGTTGTGGGTCAGGCTGCTGTGCAGGGGGGATGCTGAGGTGACTCAGTAGCTGGAGGTAGTGGGGAGCCTTGGAGGGTGTGCTCAGGCTGGCAACTGTAAGTATGCCACTGGGTTGGGTTGGGACAGGCCTGCAGCATGGTCATGGGTCTGGTCTGGACTGTCTGACCACAATTTTCAGTCTTCTTCTTCTTTTTTTGTTTTTTGCATCACTACCCTCTAGTGGGAGTGGGAGGCCCAGGCTTAATGCTCTTGGATTTGAACCGCCAACCCAGTGGGCCGCAGTCCCACATGCAACCACTATGCCACCAGAGCTCAGCCCAAGTTTCAGTCTTTTAAAGATACTCTGTGGAGCCCCAAACTGGTAGAGCCCATTTTTTGGTTTGGACTGTGACTTTCAGCCCCTGGCTTTTCCTGTTTTGTTACGTTAAAAATCATACATTTTGTTCTGGGGATTAGAATTCTTCCTGTCTTGTATGCCAATATTATGCTAATAAACCAGGACCAGGTTTCCGGTGGCTTACATACACCATTATGCAAAGGAACACAACTGAAACTGTAAGCATTTAATTTTTTTTCTCCTTATAATGGACTTGTGAGGTGCCTGGTATCACAGCTGCACTGCAATGTACCCCAGGGAAGAGAGAACAGATTAGCCAAGTGGTTTGGGGGCCAACTGCATCTGAATTCTCCCCAACTGTACTTCTGTGTCACTTTGGCTCTTCTGCACAACTATACCATGGTTAAGTTTCCCAGCGACTTCTTAATTGCTGCAAATTAGTGACTAATTATCTATTGCTACCCACGCTGGCAGGCATGGAGCTGGGAGGAAGGGGAAAGGTGATGGTTGATGTAGTCATTCTGTTCCTGCCTGGGGAGAGAGTGTGCAAAGTCTGAGAATGCAAGAGTGGGGTGAATAGCAGAGAGGGGAACTCCAGTGTAAGGTCTTGTGGCTATTTGTCAGATGCTTTCTGTGAATCTGGAATTTTGACCACCTTTACACAGCAACCTGGCTAAATAGCTGCACTTTATGAGTCACATATCTTGGGTGTAGGAAGGGGTGGTGAAAGACATCCTGCTGGATCTGGTGAGGGATTAGTGAAGCAAATTCTCAATCTGTGGGCAGAAATTGCAGGGAGACAATCTGATCCAGATCCTAGTACACTGAATCGATTTTTAACACCCAACCTCCCAATATTGGCCTTCTTACCTCTTAATTTTCTCATCTTACAACAGGAGCCCTGAGCAATAATTCTACCTGGATGCTATCTTGACTCCTCCTTCAGAGTCTATTCTGACATCCATTTTGAATTTTTCTTTTTTCCTGTCTTTTTAATGATCTTTGGTTTCTTCATATATAACATCCTTGATGTGATCCCATCACATCTAGTCTTTAGTCATTAGTGTTCAATATGTCAAATCTATTCTTGAGGTGATCTCTAAATTCAAATAGGACATAGTCAAGATTGTACTTTGACTCTCATGCGTGTGTTTTAATTTTCTTCAACTTTAACTTATATGTGAGCATTTGGTGGTTTGTGCCGGTCAGTCCTGGGTTGTTTTCTTCCTTAGCTGATCTTGAGTTTCTCCATTATCTGCTTCAAAAGATGCAATCATGCTGATTTCAGTGTAGTCCATCTGACAAGGTCCAAGTATATAATCAACATGCAGGAGATTGAAAAGGATATTTTCAGTGAATGAATTGGTCTTGCAATTATACCGTGCATTGCAGACTTTATTAAGAATTTTGATTTCTTCATCTCTGGCATGAGTGGTTGGTGTGTACATTTGAAAGGGGGCGAGGGTATAGTCATTCCACATTGGTCTGTGATTCTCATGGTTAGCAGTTTGAGACTGCTAGCAGCTCCCCAGGAGAAACATGGTGCTTTGTACTCCCATAAACAGTTACAATCTTAGAAACGCACTGGGAGTTGCTGAGTTAGCTTGGATTCAATGGCTCTGAGTTTTTGTTTTGGTGCACATTTGAATAACAATCATATCAACTGGCCTTCCTTGTCAGTTTATCATTGAGAGTGTGGTGATAGATTTTGAAATATTATATTTGTGATGAATGTAAGATGATTCTTCACTTTGCCATACCAAAAATAGTAAATCCTATGACTTTCTGATTCAAAATGACAAATATCGGTCCATTTTAGTTCATTGATATCAGGGCTTCCATTTCATTTTTGATGAGTCCCAATTTCTCTAGATTCACAAGCTGTGAATTCCATATTTCAAGTGTCGATTGAAATTCAGAAATTTATACATAATAGGGCAACAGGGAGGGTAAAAAAGATCTCTGCTGATTCTTATGACAGACAGGCGTCACTTACTAAGATATTAGCCCAATCCAAGAGAATGGATTTTCAGAGAAATTCAGAGTCTTTTATAGAATTAAAGTGATTGGCTCCAGAATCAAAAAAGTTCTGGGGGGAAATCCAGATTTGAATTTCATGTGGATTTTCTGGAGAGCCACAAGCGGAATTTCATCTTAAATTACTCACCACTGGAAGGAAAAGAAGTCAGAAAGTGTCTCTGGAACATATCTAGTACTAGTATGATGTAGGAAAATTGTAAAGGTGAAATTGAGACAGTAAAATTATCTTCAAAGTCCCTTTGAATACCTCCAAATGGATTTCAAGCATCTACCTCCTGCAAAGAGTTTGGAATATGTAGTACATGTTTTATTTATTTTTTTCTCCACATAGATTGAATTCTTTCCTTGGTTGAGAGTAATATCTCTGATACTGAAAAATATGATAATTTACTTTGTTTTATGTTATGGTTGATAGATTTCTGAAATTCTACTCTTTTGCTCTACTGACTAGGCACTCACTTTATTATATATAGCAGATAAACTCTCCCTTTAATGTTGTTCAAGATGTCTGATTTACTTCTAACCAATAGTATATAAGAAAGGTGATCAAATTCCACTGGATGGTTGCATCACATTATATGATAAACATCTTATTAGCATTCGCATTCCCAATCTCCTCATAGCTTCTAAAAGTAAACATCTATGAAGGCAAATCCCAGATGGCAAGAAATTGTGGGAACCTTTGAGAGCCTAAAGTGTCCTCCAGTCAATAGCCAACAAGAAGTTGAGACCCTCAATTCTACAAACACAGGGAAGTGCATTCTTCCAACAAATTGAGCTATCTTGGAAGCAGATTCGTCTCTAATAGCATGATCAAATGGGAGCAACACCTTGACTTCAGTCTTGTGAAACTTAAGCAGAGAACCCTGTAGAGCCATGCCTGGTCTTTTGACCCATAGAAAATTTGACATAATAAATGCGTTTAGTTTTAACTCACTAGGTTTGTGGTAATCTCTTACATCACAACACAACTGACAAACTAGGATTATTATTTGAGAGATTTACATAGTTATATAACTTACTCCGGAATTTTGTTGCCAACATCGGTTCAGTCATCAGGAAATATAGAAAGAAGAAATGGAATCCTGAAGCTCAAATTATCACTCTTCCCAGAGATTCTTGTGTTCATATGGCCTAGGTTATACTCATTGCTTTAATTACAATGAGGTCAATTTCTTCTGGAGCTTATCACTTCTTCAATTACGAATTAAGAACAAACCAGGTCATGCATCGACGAATATCTCCTCTGATTCTAGACTATATATACCCTGTTGTAAACCAGAACATTGAGTCAGTTCAACAAGATCTAGAAATAGTCGGGTTTCTTAGAGAAGCAAAAACAGCGACACTTGTATGTGTTTCTATATAGAAAAGCTTTCAATGGAGAAATGACCTACCCAGTTTTAGAAGTAGGCAAGTCTAGTCCAGTTCAAGTCAGGCTTCTCATAGCTGTTGAAGCTGATGAATATGAAAAAAAAAGATAACAAATGGCGGGCTAGACTCTACACTTCACTTTTTGGGGGGAGGGGGCCATCTAGCTGCTCTTTATTGAAATGGACACTGGGGTGCTGTCAGGAGGTCATACAAGATCCTTCTTGGTCCCCTGGGCCTCCAGCTCACACTTTACCTGGGTCCTCCTTCAGTGTGACTCTCTGGTTGAAGACAAGCTGTCCTTGGTGGCTGTCAGGATCCATGCAGAAGTACCCAAGCCGCTCAAATTGGAACTTGTCAAAGAACTTGACGAGAGCCACACAACAGTCCACTAATGCTGCCTCCACCGCTTGTAGTGATGCCTGATTCAGGTCGCTCAAGAATCCACCTGGTACCTCAACAGGGTCCTCAGGGTTTTTATGCTGGCATAATCATTCATAGACTCATTAAGGTGACCAGACATCCTGCTTTTTTTAACAATTTAGCAACATCCCATGGCATTTTAAAATTAAAATAAATATATTGCAATACTATTTTTGTGTTCTATGAACATTTTTGTTGCTCTATATAGACTAAATTTTTAATCAAGAACCCCCACTCCACCCCACCTCCCAGTCAATGGTGCCCCCCTTAAAATCTGGTCACTTTATATAGAGGTTAATCTCACACATCATCACTTGGACATCAAGTGAATGAAGGCCTTGGGCTTTTCTCTAGCATCTGTCTGTTTGCAGGTCACCTTCAGGCTCTCAACACAGCCACTGGGGTCCTTGACAACATTCTGCAGCTCAGTGGCATAGCCTGTGTGCCTCAGGCCCATGGGCTGACCCATGCCACGTGCTTATAGCCTGGCTCTGGCTCCTCCTTGAAATCTGTCCACTCCATGAAGATGACAGATGCAAAGGGAAACTGGTGGAAACCCTTGCTTTCGTTGGCGGGGTAGTTAGGCACTTGGATGTCCAAGGCTTGGCAGCAGGGAAGTTGGTGACATGACCCTCAGCAGCTCCAGCAGGGCCATCGCCCTTGGGCCCATGTCATTCAGCACATCGTATATGCAGGCTTCCAGCAAATGTGGCTTCACTGTCATCTGTGCCACTGTCACCACCACCCCCCCTCGGGCACAGAAGTTGTTGATGGCCTCAGGAGAGAAACCTCTCTGCCATGGGATCGTCAGTATGAAGAGCCGGGGTCATCCCAGTTCTCCACGGCACCAGCGACCACAAGTTACAGGACCTTCTTCTTGGAGACAACTGTGTAGAGGCAGCCTATACTTCCACTGCATGGAACAGCAGACCTCTTGGGCATTGCACAGCCATAAGTAAGAAGAGCGCTGGGCCTGGAACTCCTTGGTGCAGAGTGAGTGGGTGATGTGCTCTATGAAGTCACAGCAACAGTATGTATAGTCATAGGTTGGATAGCTGCACCAGGTATCCCCTGTGTGGTGGTGCGGGGTGTACTTGACACGAAAGGCCGTGGGGTCTATTTTCCCATCTTCTATTTCCAGCTTTATCTGCAGTGTGGTCTCACCCTCTACAAACTTGCCCTTGCACATGCCCCCAAAGAGAAGCAGTGACTCCTTCACCAGACGGTCCCTGCAAGGTGAGGGTGCAGGGTTGTGGCCTTTAAGTCTCTCCCCTTTATAGTAGCACATGTAAGCCTGGTCCCTGTGGATCAGCTCCAGGGCCCAGGTATAGAACTGGGTGACGTATTCGGAAGCCTACGTCACCTCATAAGGTGAGTAACCCCGCCAGGTCACCATATCATGATGGCAGCGAATAACTTGGCTTCCTCTTTCTTGGGGTTGGTGTCATTGTAGTGCAGAAAGCAGATCCCATTATGGGCCTTGGCATAGCCAAAGTTGAAATTGACGCCTTTGGCCTGTCCAATGTGGAGGATTCTATTGGATGCTGGCAGGAACTGGGTCAGCACCTGCCCCCCCCCCCCCCAGTGATCTCCTGGTACTGCTTCAGCACATTCATGGTGTGGGGGGTGGTCACATAGCCTGGAGTCTTGTAGTTTTCACCAGGCTTGTGGAACTTGAGTGCCTATCCTCGAAGCTGCTCCATCAGGGACAGAGCCTGGCCAACAGCCATGCCGTTCTCAAGTACATCCTTGGTTTTCCTCTGGTCTTTAACTTTTGGCTGAGCCTTTACGACCTTGGATTTTTTGTTCAGGTTAGACTCCTTCTTGGGACCCAGAAGGTGAAGGACCTGTAGCCCACTTCCTGCTTGATCATTTTGCCATCTGCCCACTTGAGAACAGCCCAGGCCTCTCCCCTCAGTAGCCCCATGTTGAAATGGTGACGTTCCTCCAGGAGCTGGAGCAAGGGCCCATTTATAGCGGCCTCCACTGCCTCCTTGATCTGCTCTGGGGTCACGTGACATCTACATCACATTTCCACTCAAAGTCCATGGTGTTGATGGGGTCCAGAGGGTGGTTTTGCATATACTCTAGGGCACTGCTCATCTGGAGCTTGGTGTGGATCTTCTTATGAGTGATGTAGCCAGGGATCCCTGAGTCGGGAGGCCAAGCCATAGAGCAGAATGCAGGTAGCCTTGCGGATAGTGGAGCCTAAGGTTTGCTGTGCCTGGATGCCGCCTTGTGCAACTGCATGCTCAGAGTCGTACTCTCAGGCCTTCAGTTCACTTAACCCGAGGCCGATGAACAATGCCAGGGAGTCTGGAGTCGCCATTGTGGAAACACCGGAAACCTACTCCTTCACTCTTAATCCTCAAGTTGACAACAGATTATGTAACTACCACACATATACTCTTACCATAGCAGACCCCCCTTTGTCAACTTGACACGTGTACATAGTCCTTGTTTCTATACCTAGTCACATGATCATAGCTTATATTTAGAACTAAATTCTTCCACTACCCAGTCTGTATTTCCTTTATCCTCAGCAAGTACCTCTGCTGGTCATGGTTATTTGCCTGGTAGGGGAGCCCAAACCTTTATTGCTGAAGAGTGCTAGTAGTCCAGTTGAATATTAGGTGCTGTAATTTACCATTGAATTTAATCACAGGACATGATAGTACTGAGATGATCTAAGGAATCTCTTGGATTCCAGACACATTCTTCTTTACCTCTATTATGCTAATCCAATCTCCCCTAGGTAAGTAGTATCAAAACACATCACTCAATACAGTTATCCTCTTTTTAGCCTGATGAACCAGAGACACAAGGAGCCAAAAAGGCCAGGAAGCATTCTTAACTTCCAGTGTAATAGAATTAATGCTGTGTCTCCTGATGAGAGTATTTCTCCCTTTGTTACTAAGATCTTGAAACCTGAAGAGCAGAGGGTTGCAGGAACAGGAAGAAAATATGTGGTGAATGAATCATTAGGATAAATAGTGAGCATTCACATGAGATACAAATATCTTAACTTTGTTGACCCACTCAAGGAAAGTTAGCCAAACTCCTCTTCCCTAACTCCTCCTTATCAACAACTTTCTAAGCATGCTCCTTCCAAATCCTTGCTTATTCAGCCAGACTATGAATTAGTGTACAGACACACATGTAAAAAGGCCTCCTCCCAAGCAATCCAATCAATGAGGCGGACCGCTCAAAGTTCTGCCTATTGGGAGGATTTACTTTCACCAACGCTATCCTTCAGGGAGTTCCTAGGATAGAGCCATATCATTGATGCTGTCCAGTTTGAGTGGCACCTGCATATCATGCAGAACCATCAGCAAACTATGCATGATTTTTCTGTTGCTCACTCAACTGATCATAAGGACCACCCCCAGCCCCCCTGCCCATGTGACAGGAGATGAGATCATGGGCATTTGGCTCACTTCGTGTACCTGGCTGGTACCTTCAGATCGTGCTCTAGGCTGGTCGTGTTTATACCATTTCCATTTAATAGAGGAGTGCAGCTGTGCATGTCCAACTTTTTGACTCTTGAGATCAGACCACACCCAGTTCATATGGGCAACTTAGGCAGTATGGCAATTTGGTGGCCCATGATGAGGTGTTTGGTTTCCACTGAATCCCGGTAACAGGGCACATGAAATTTATCAAAAGGGGAGAGCAACGGTCTACAGGGGATGGCGGAGCATGGCTCCGAACTCCTAAGGGTCTGCACTGTGATTTGATAAATAAGAGACTTCCAAAAGTCTCTAGACTGCATTTCTGTCTGCCACTGGCACCCCAAGCACCATTGGATCAGCTGGATCACATGACCCAATAGCAGAGCAGCTTGCATGGCAGCCTGAACATGTTGCAGAGCCTTCTCTTGTTCTGGGGCCCCTTCGAACAAAGCTGGCAGATTATCTAGTCACTGGATATAGACTGGAGTAGCACACTCAAATGAGGAATAGATTGCGTACAAAATCCAGAGAATATCACCAGGCAAGCAGGGTCTTTGACCACTACATTGCATAGTCCTGGAAAGTTGACATAACTCTGAGGGAGAGTTATAAAAGTGCATTCCTGCCTTTGCCAGCTGGTTCTTTGAAACTATAACTGAATGAAGGCAATGGTCAGGTTAATCGCTGCATACCAGGTACCGAGAGTGGTATTAAATTGCCCTAGTAACAAAACCATATCTATACCAGCAGCAGTTAGAGTCGCTTCTTGGTTAAGTTTATGAAAATTGAGCGTCATTTGCCGAGATCCATCCATCAAGTCCTCGAAGATGGCACTAAGCTCAGCAATCTCTCCAGGAGTGTGTTGGTGCTTTTGGTTTACTGTTTTTCTAGGTCAGTGGTGCTCAATCTACCTAATGCTGTGACCCTTGAATACAGTTCTTCATGTTGTGGTGAGCCCCAATCATAAAATTATTTTCATTGCTACTTCATAACTGTAATCTTGCTATTGTTATGAATCATAATGTAAGTATCTGATATGCAGGATGGATTAGGTGACCCACGGGTTGAGAACCGCTGTCTTGAAACATCTGATCATTTCCTTTCCTTCAATGAACAGTTACTCTTGTGAAAGGCTGCAGATTCCTTTGTAGAAGGCTATCAGAAAGACTAACTGCAATTTTCTGGTGTTTTGTTTCTTTGGTTGCTTGCCTGGGGAAGGGGGATCCTTCCTCCAAATATTCCCTTCTTTCAACAGCATCTATTACTTGACTCTAACTTGAGAAGTGATTGAGGGATCATGACTTTCTCTTTTGGCGATTGAGCTAGACTGTCATTCACCTGATATAGAATGTTTATACTTGTGTAGATCAAGTATATTTATATCTATATCTACATATATATAGTGAGCTTCCTGTCTATTTCATTCCTAGGGACACCCTGTCTACTTAGCCAATGCCATAGGTCGGTGGTTCTCAATCTTCCTAATGCTGCAACCCTTGAATACAGTTCATGTTGTGGTGACTCCCAACCATAAAATTATTTTCATTGCTACTTCAGAACTGCTATTTTGCTACTGTTATGAATTGGGTGACCCCTGTGACCCACAGATTGAGAGCCGCTGCCATAGGTCCATAGGAGTCAGCCTTTCTGTTACTTTCACTCTGATATCCTGTAGCGTAACCACACCCAGGACTGCGTGCTGCAATTTGATCCCTGCCTCCATAGGGCCCAATCAGACCCGTGGCAGGCAAATGTCTTAATTCACTTAGGGTAGTTCCAGCCTGGCTGACATAAAATAGGCAGTCAGGGCAGTCTTCAGAGATGCGGGCGCTCCCTTCACAAAATTAGTTCTCACTGTTTGGGTGAAAGGTTTGTCCTCGGGGAAACTCCTTTTGTAAATCTGGGTTTATCTTGATAAATCCGCTGCAACGTGCCAAATTTCCTAAGCCTTTGGATGCCTTCTTCTACAGTACACCAAGGTAGGTCCAGTACTTCAATTTGACCAGCAAATCAACCAAAAGAACTATTAAATCTGATCCTAACCTCTCGAGCTTAAAAACTGAAGGAACAATCTGTCCTGAATGGGTCCACATCAGTAGACACAAACTGATTCGATCTTATTTTCCCTATACCACTATCTTACACTCTTCAGAGCCAACCCCATCTAGTCCCCCAGTTTCTATCTGCTCATATCAGAAAGCTCCAGTCGCTTTTTAGAAATATAGAGCACTTCTACCTGGGTCACCATGTGAACTTCACTTACAGTGACTCGCTGTGACTTAGATCTAATTCTGTGACTACATGCACTAGTGGGAGGGGAAGCTGTTTCCTGGGAATCTGCAACATTATCTGCCTCGGGTAGTGTTCCAAATAGAATCCCAGGGGTCAAATTAGCATATATTTGTTGTTGCTATTGTTGTTAGATGTAGTTCAGTTGGTTGTAAGCCTATGTACAACAGACTAAAACACTGCTTTAGTCCTGTGTGTCCTCACTTGTTCTATCTGAGCCCATTATTGCAACCTCTGGGTCAATGTGGCTTGTTGAGAGTCTTCTTCTTTGTGGCAGTCCGCTCTTTCTTCAAACAAGATGTCCTTTTCCAGGGAGTGGTCTCTCCTCAGAACATGTCCAAAAGTCTCATCATCTTTGCCTCAAAGAAGTATCCTGGCTATCCTTCTTCCAAGACAGACATGTTGGTTGTTTTGGCAGTCCATGGTACATTCAGTGTCCTTCACCAATGCCACAGCATCTCAAATGCAGTGATTTTTCTTCTGTTTCCCTTATTCAGTATCCAACTTTCACATGCAGAGGAGGTGATTGAAAATATCATGGTTTGGGTGAGGCACACATTTCACTGAATGCACTGTGTCATTTAATCTCTTAACTGCTGTGTTCAAGAACATGGATTATGGATCTAAGCAAGAAGAAATCAGCATTCACAGCTAGGATAATCTCCTCAAGTGTGTGTGTGTGATGGTGCTGGTGGCGATTGGTGGGGGAGTGGCATAATGGCTTTAGTACAGAAAGTAGATTAATCTCTTCAGATAGGAGGATTGGTGTGGTGGCTGGAGTGGCTTAATAGAATCTTGGGGCTCGACGTCTCTATCTTCTGAATTATTGTACCAGATGTTCCCATCCCAGGTTTCAGGGTCCCATTTCTTTCCAATCAGTACCCTCACTTTAATGTCAGACATTTTTCTAAGCTGAAAAGCAAGCTAACATCGAAATTCAGCTACTCATATGACAGGGTTCTGGGTTTGATTTACAGCAATATGGTTCTGTCATTAGAAAAGATAAGGCATTCTCTCAGGGCAAAAGTAGAAACTTGGAGGTCATTCATTTGGCATTTGAGCCAGGCTTCCAAAACTCTGAGTTCGGCTCATTTCTTTCCGGTTTGTCTCCTGTAAGAAGCCCCAACTAACCAGCACCCCTATACTGTTCATCCTGATGAAATTGTGGAAAGAGAGATACCAAACACATGAGCATGCAGAGTTTCACTTCTCATCAACACTTCATCTACAGGTGGGACTATTTTCGGTATTAGCTTTGGCACCTCACACTATGGATTAACACTGCCCTTTTTCCTAATAGTGACCGATTCATCTGTACTTACAGAGACGGAGGCAGAGTTCTCAGTGACTTTTTAAGGTGACCAGACGTCTTGCTTTTTAACAATCTTATAATGTCCTGTGGCATGTTAAAATTAAAATAAATACATTATAATACTATTTTTGCATTCTATGAACATTTTTGCTGCTCCATATAGACCAAATTTTTAATCAAGAATCATGCCCTCCCCTGGTCAATGGTGCCGCACTTTAAATCTGGTCACTTTACTTTAGATGTGAGTAGCAATTGAGAAAATGCATGCTTATGATTTTGTTTTTCTAGAACCATACCAACTGTGTTAGGTGGAATTCTCTAGAGAAGCAAAACCCACTGGGCTTTACTTAATCTTGGTTAAGTATTTGTATATAGACAACATTTATATTGAGAAATGGTTGACCCCGCTTTAGAAGCAATTAAGTACAATCTGGTTCAAGTCAGACTTTTTCTGACTCATGTAACTGGAAACTGATGACAGGGAAGCAAGATGACAAAGCAGAGGAGGGGAGGGCTAGGACACAAGCTGAGGGATGTAGAGGTAAATGAACCTAAGGCGGGCCAGAGGACTCTACCCTCCATAATCTGCCGACAGTTCCTGGGATCAGCAGGCGACACAACAGAAGATGAGGAACCAGAGACAGAACCCAATTCCAGCAGAAGGCAAAGGCCAAGAAGAACTGGTTCTGCTCAATCTCTCTCATATATAAAAGGTCACACCCATAAGGACTTGCCATCAGTCTGCAACCTGATTGATAAACTGGACTCTCCCCTATCTTTTTCCAAGAGGGTAACCAGTAGCTAATTTAAATTTTAGAAAATCAAATTCATTGCCATTGAATCAATGCTGATGCACAGTGATCCATTATGGGTTTCTAAGACAGCTTCCTCGAAGCTGGTGCTGGTTTCATGTGGATCGCACCCCAACATGTAACCACTGTGCTCCCAGGGTTCTCACTTTTAAAGGATGTCAGTATATGTTTTACTTGTGATATATATATGTATATATATATATATGTTGATCCATCTGGAAACCATGACCCTTGTGGCAGTTGAAACAATCACTCATCCATTGACTGATCAAACATCTAGACATCTCATCTTTAGCTCCAGCTGAAGAATAAACGCATGGTGGGATACTGAAAAGTAAAACCCTCAACACTGACTGCTACTTTCTACATGAATGTGAATTTATAATTCACCTATATTCATTAAGATTTTTGTGTTGTTTCAATAAATTCTTGCCTGAAGATAAAGCTCATAAATGATTTCATTTTTAATTTTGAGAACAACCCCCTCCAAACATTTAAATGAGCCTCAAATGCTTCAACTGATCAATAGGCAACATCAAATGGTGTTCTCTCTTCACAAGTCTGATTTCCCACCTTTAAAAGTCTTGCCTAGTGCATTCTTCAGTCGTGGACTATCACGTGAAGATCCCTTCTCAAATCTAAACAACCCCCAAT